>JAXCMG010000041.1:911498-957086 GCA_034642415.1 Podarcis siculus
AGCTCCCTTAGCCGTTACTCATAAGGCATCGTTTCCAGGCCTTTGACCATTTTGGTTGCCCTCCTTGGCAAACAAAAAATGTTTGGCATTTTAACAATAAGAAGTAAAATGTATAGTGTGATGAATGTAAGCAATAGTAGTTGCAAATGATATATAGATAAACAAAAAGAATTGCATATATAGAAGGATTTATTTGTTTGCAGACACTTTATGGGCAAATGCAGAAGCAGAACAATATACAAAATGGGCAAAGTCAATGCGAAAAATTGAGAGGTGATATAAAAAAGTCAAAAGAAGGAAGGAAGTCAGCTCCTAGGAGCAAGTAGCGTATTTTTCGCTCTATAAGACGCACCAGACCACAAGACGCACCTAGTTTTTGGAGGAGGAAAACAAGAAAAAAAATATTCTGAATCCCAGAAGCCAGAATAGCAAGAGGGATCGCTGTGCAGTGAAAGCAGCAATCCCTCTTGCTGTTCTGGCTTCTGGGATAGCTGCGCAGCCTGCATTCGCTCCATAAGATGCACACACATTTCCCCTTACTTTTTAGGAGGGAAAAAGTGAGTCTTATAGAGCAAAAAATACGGTATTTATTTGATTTCTATTCTGCTTTTCTCCTCCAAGGAGCTCAAGATACAAACTTGGTTTCCCAGAGAGCAAGTGTTGTATAGTGGTTAAGAGCGGTGGACTCGTAATCTGGTGAACCAGGTTCGCTTCCCCACTCCTCCACATGCAGCTGCTGGGTGACCTTGGGCCAGTCACACTTCTCTGAAGTCTCTCAGCCCCACTCACCTCACAGAGTGTTTGTTGTGGGGAAGGAAGGAAAAGGAGAATGTTAACCACTTTGAGACTCCTGAAGGGGAGTGAAAGGCGGGATATCAAATCCAAACTCCTCCTCTTCTTCCCTCGTCCTCATTCAGTCCCCACAACTACTAGACAGTGGCGGAGAAACATGGTACAGCTCCAGAGTGGAGAACAGGCGGGGGTATGGCGTATCCAGGGGGCATTATGTGTCATCCGTGGGGGCGTGTCCTGGGGGGGTGGGCTGGCCACGATGGCACCCTTTCCCCAAATGGTCCCAGGGCGGTGCGCTCCCCTGCCCCCCTTCATACGCCAGTGGGCTGAGAGGCAGCAAATGGCCCCCGAAGAATCACCTAGCTTCACGGTCGAGGGGGGGGATTTGAACCCTAGTCTCCTGGGTCCTAGTCCAGCTCTCTAACCACTGCACCACACTGCCTCAAATGGGGTGCTTTGGTGCGAAGCAATGCAGAATACCATGAGAATGCAGCTATCGCTTGTGGGCGTAATTCTCACAAGCGGATTTCGGAATGTTCTATGGAAGTGTCGGAAAAACAACATTTAACGGCTACAAAGGTTGATATGGAGCCTAACTCGTGTCGGGGGGGAAGCCACTGCCTCCTTCATCCCTGTGTTCCTTTGTTGTGAGGGCTAAACCCCATTCATGCAGCCAGGATTATGTTTAGAGTTTTATAGCATTACACGCTGCCCTGATGGGATTTAAATGGTACAAATTAACCGGGTTATTTAATGGATTGTCCAGATTAGGTAGTGAAATATACTCAGAGTCGAGTGTGGATTTCATGCTCTTTATTCAGCTCATAGTAGTGAGGAATGGAAGTTCCCCTGAAATGTCCACTTTATAAACATTATTTACACAATGGGCCGCATGTGATTGGCTAGTTCCGGGATTCACCTGTAGGCCAATCAGGTTGGGGATTCACTTCCACCTGGAGCTGGATTGGGTGGCTCCTGCGGACCAATCAGACTGCTGCATTCTGGATCCTATTGTTCTAGGGCCAATCAGACTGCTGCATTCTGGATCCTATTGTTCTAGGGCCAATCAGACTGCTGCATTCTGGATCCTATTGTTCTAGGGCCAATCAGACCGCTGCATTCTGGATCCTATTGTTCTAGTACCAATCAGACTGCTGCATTCTGAATCCTATTGTTCTAGGACCAATCAGACTGCTGCATTCTGCATCCTATTGTTCTAGGACCAATCAGACTGCTGCATTCTGCATCCTATTGTTCTAGGACCAATCAGACTGCTGCATTCTGGATCCTATTGTTCTAGGACCAATCAGACTGCTGCATTCTGCATCCTATTGTTCTAGGACCAATCAGACTGCTGCATTCTGAATCCTATTGTTCTAGGACCAATCAGACTGCTGCATTCTGGATCCTATTGTTCCAGGACCAATCAGACTGCTGCAATTTGGAGCCTATTCAACTCAGTACATAACAGAAAGGAATCCGTCAAAAGGCTGTTACTTCAAGGGGGATCCATTCCCGTGGAAGACGGGGATCTCGCGGCAAACTTTTCCCTTCCCTGGAGGATGCCTGAACTCTTGACAGATTCTGCCCCCCCCTCCATCTCTTCAACCCTCCGCCCACAAATGCCGACCTTCTCTAACATAGATCTTGGCAGGTTTGTGCTTGAATGGGTTGTTCCTATAATTTCTTTAAAAAAAAATAAATACCAAAAAACCCAAAACAGTCCTCTGTGGAAGTTTGAAGAATTAATGGATGGTTGCAATGCTCAACTCACAATTTCCCCCTTCTCAACTGTAGAGGTAAAGATAAAGGGACCCCTGACCATTAGGTCCAGTCGCGGACGACTCTGGGGTTGCGGCGCTCATCTCGCTTTATTGGCCGAGGCAGCCAGTGTACAGCTTCTGGGTCATGTGGCCAGCAGGACTAAGCCGCTTCGGGCAAACCAGAGCAGTGCACGGAAACGCTGTTTACCTTCCCACCAGAGGACCTATTTATCTACTTGCACCAGTGTGCTTTTGAACTGCTAGGTTGGCAGGAGCAGGGACCGAGCCACGGGAGCTCACCCCGTTACAGAGTTTTGAACGGCCGACCTTCTGATCGGCAAGCCCTAGGCTCTGTGGTTTAACCCACAGCACCACCCGCGTCCCTTAACTGTAGAGGTATTGTGTCGCTAATTGATGCATCTGTAACCCGAGGTACCACTGTAATAGGCATCTTCAAATATCTGAAGACCTGTCACATGGAAGAGGGAGCAAGCTTGTCTTCTCCTGCTCTGGAGGAAAGGACCTGAATCCATGGCTTCAAGTTACAAGAAAGGAGACTAAACATCAGGAAAAACGCTCTGACGGTAAAAGCTGTTTGACAGTGGAACGGTCTCCCTTGGGAGATGGTGGACTCTCCTTCCTTGGAGGTTTTTACAGCAGAGATGGACGGCCATCTGTCAGGGATGCTTGAGCTGAGATTCTTGCATTGCAGGGGGGTTGGACTAGATGACCTGCAGGGTCCCTTCCAACTCTCCAATTCTGTGGCTTGACGATTCCATGTTTCATGAGATGCGATTCCTAAATGAAATGAAAGCAACAAACAAGAATGCATGCTCTAGTTATTTCCCGCTTGGACTACTGCAATGCGCTCTACGTGGGGCTACCTTTGAAGGTGACCCGGAAACTACAACTAATCCAGAATGCGGCAGCCAGACTGGGGACTGAGAGCGGCCGCCGGGACCACATAACACCGGTCCTGAGAGATCTGCATTGGCTCCCAGTACGTTTCCGAGCACAATTCAAAGTGTTGGTGCTGACATTGAAAGCCCTAAATGGCCTTGGTCCTGTATGCCTGAAGGAGCGTCTCCACCCCCATCCTTCTGCCCGGACACTGAGGTCCAGTGCCGAGGGCCTTCTGGCAGTTCCCTCACTGCGAGAAGTGAGGTTACAGGGAACCAGGCAGAGGGCCTTCTCGGTGGTGGCGCCCTCCCTGTGGAACGCCCTCCCTTCAGATGTGAAGGAAATAAGCAGCTATCTTCTTTTTAAAAGACATCTGAAGGCAGCCCTGTTTAGGGAAGTTTTCAATATTTAATGCTGTATTGTTTCTAACACTTGATTGGAAGCCGCCCAGAGTGGCTGGGGAAACTCAGCCAGATGGGCGGGGTATAAAAAATAAATTATTAGTAGTATTATTATAAGAAGAGATGCACCAGCCCTGCACTATCCCTTTGCTTAATTTCACACCAAGCCAAGTGGCTTTTGCCACTGCATTGCTACGTTTGCCAGATGTTGGAAATGCTGCGCTAAGACTTTTTTAACAGGAAAGGCCTGGGAAAAAATGGCAGGAGACACTTTTACTGGTGAAATTGACGGCGTGTCGTAAATCTCAAGGTGAGTATTCTGCAGCCAATGAAATATGGGCGCTTGCTGCTTCCAGCGCGCAGAATGATTTGTCTGATTCCCATGGAAACTTTGAATGGCTCACCCCTGTGGAATTATTGGTTTTCTCGGAGCCTTGTACGCAACGCTTTGTGGTTATATTTCCTTTCCCTTTTAACTAATTTTAGTTGTCTTTTCCTTCTTCCCTGCTCTGTTTGATTTAGGGCTAAAGCTTTCACTTCCATTTGTGTGAGAGTGACTTGGTTTAAGTATCTCATCTGCTGCTGCTCCTTCCAAGAACCAAAGACCCTCTGAAGCTGCAGATCTATGGCGCGGCCGCACTCAAAATACTGGGCAAATCGATTCCGAAAACGTGATTGTGGAAGCTGTGGCGGTTCGGAAAAGGGCAGGCAAAGTGATCAAGGGGGTGGAAGTGAGGAAAGGTTACATTTCGTTGGTAGGTTGGATAGCCACCGGTTGGGGATTATTTAGTCGAGAATCTCGCATTGCAGGGGGTTGGCTTGATGGCCTTTGTGGGTCCCTTCCAAATTTATCATTCTTTTTTCAATTCCTGAGAAAAAGCAAGTAAAATTATGCATGGCTTGGAGAAGGTAATAATAATAATATAATAATAATAATTTATTATTTGTACCCCGCCCATCTGGCTGGGTTTCCCCAGCCACTCTGGGCGGCTTCCAACAAAGATTAAAAATACATAAAAATGTCACCCATTAAAAACTTCCCAGAACAGGGCTGCCTTCAGATGTCTTCTAAATGTTAGGTAGTTGTTTATCTCTTTGACATCTGGAGGGAGGGCGTTCCACAGGGTTCCACCACTGAGAAGGCCCTCTGCCTGGTTCCCTGTAGCTTTGCTTCTCGCAATGAGGGAACTGCCAGAAAGCCCTTGGAGCTGGAACTCAGCGTCCGGGCAGAACAATGGAGGTGGAGACACTCCTTAAGGTATACTGGACCGAGGCCGTTTAGGGCTTTAAAGGTCAGCACCAACACTTTGAATCATGCTTGGAAACGTACCCCATTGTTGCATCTCCAACAGACATCACTACAGTTTTTGTAAATTTTTGCCAGTCTGGCCAGGGCCAGGTACCATCTGCATTGCATTTTCTTTACATTCTCTCTTAAATTATATCATGCCATAAATTTGATAACTCTTTTCCACAGCCGTTCCCATTGGCTCATCATAATAAAGGTAAAGGGACCCCTGACCATTAGGTCCAGTCATGACCAACTCTGGGGTTGCAGCGCTCATCTCGCTTTACTGGCTGAGGGAGCCGGCCTACAGCTTCTGGGTCATGTGGCCAGCAGGACTAAGCCGCTTCTGGTGAACCAGAGCAGTGCACGGAAACGGCGTGTACCTTCCCACCGGAGTGGTACCTATTTATCTACTTGCACTTCGTGCTTTCGAACTGCTAGGTTGGCAGGAGCAGGGACCGAGCAATGGGAGCTCACCCCGTCATTGCGGGGATTCAAACCGCCGACCTTCTGATCGGCAAGTCCTAGGCTCTGTGGTTTAACCATCACTGTCTTCACTTGCTCACGGAGGACCAGTCCTATTTGGAGGGAGGGATGCATGGCCGTGGAAGAGACAAAGACGCAAGGCTGCCCCTTCTGCAGCAACATCTCCCCCTCCCTGCTTTTAATAATGTTATCTGCCTCATAACTTCATTAACTGGAATCATAAACGAGAGGGGAGAAAGGGAGGCAGGCAGGAGGATATTCCAGCCAGCTGTTCCCTATTCTCTTGGGGTCGTCTTAAATTCACATGTACTGACAAATGCAGATTCATGCAAATGGAGCTGTGCCTCAAAGCTCGCAGTAATTAATTTGAACGTGTCAGGGAGCCCTCAGAGGAGAAGGAGGACTCTATTTGGTGCCTTCTTGGGAGATGTTATCTTGGGGAAGGAGGGCTAAGAGGGGACAGTGCCAACATTGGAGCAGTCCCCGAATTAGATTTGCCTTATTAAATGAAATATACTCGGAGTCGGGAGTGGATTTCATGCTCTTTATTCAGCTCATAGTGGTGAGGAGGAATGGAAGTTCCCCCAGAATGCCTGCTTTATATATATTATTTACACAATGGGCCCCACGTGATTGGCTAATTCCGGGGTTCTCCTGTAGGCCAATCAGGTTGTGGATTCACTTCCACCTGGAGCTGGATTGGGTGCCTCTTGTGGACCAATCAGACGGCTGCATTCTGGACCCTATTGTTCTAGGACCAATCAGACTGCTGCATTCTGAATCCTATTGTTCTAGGACCAATCAGACTGCTGCCTTTTGGATCCTATTCAACATAACAGGGACAGTACCAACATTGGAACAGTCCTGGAATTAGATTTGCCTTATTAAACATCTATTTGTTCCTGCAAGCAGAGAAGAAGAGAATCGTTCCCCAGGGGAAGGAGGAAAGTTAAAATCCATAAGAGGTTCTTGAATCATATTATAAGAAAATCCCTGTATATGGTCTGGGAGAAATATAAAGATCTCTTGGAGCGCAAAAAAGCCTGGTTCAAATATCACCATTTGAAGCAGCTGTGGTGAAAAGGAAGAACATGGGTGGAAACTGGCCAATATACAAAACACTAGTAAAGGAAGAAAAAAACGAATTAAAATGGAAAAGTTTTGAAGAGATAATAATGGAACCAGTCTGCTACCAGCCTTCTTATCAATTGTTTGAAACAATTAAAACAGACAAAAAAAGGGGGGGGGTGGTGGTTGCACCAGAGATATCTAGATTTGGTCAATTCAAAAACGAACACTCTTTAAAAAATGTCAGTTTGGTCAATTCAACCATGAAAACTCTTTCAAAAATGTCAACTTGGTCAATTCAACCATAAAAAACTCTTTCAAAAATATAAGCTGCTATGATTAAATGGGGCCAGGACTTTAGATATAAAATAGAAATAAAGAAATGGGAAAATCTACGGAAAGTGAATTGGAAATTCACAGTGTGTTATACTCTGAGGGAATTCCCCCCCCAAAATGCAATACGGCTGGTATTTGACCCCATGGAAGCTTTCAAAAATGCATTAAAAATATACCTAATACTTGTTGGAGATGTGGAGTAGAAATCGGTACTATGTTTCATATGTGGTGGCTATGTAAAAAAATTAAGATTTTCTGGGACGACATTTATAATGAGCTTAAGAAAATGTTCAGGGTCTCATTTAAAAATAAACCAAAAGAAGAAAAGCTTTTCTACTGGGAAATACAGCGCCAGACATTCCTAGAAATGCAAAAGAAGTTTTTTTATATGCCACAGTCGCAGCGGGAATCTTAATAGCGACTAACTGGGAAAGTGATAAAATTCCTTCCAGATCAGAATGGTTACAAAAACCAGCTGAATATACAGAGCTGGCCCGACTATCTGAAAACAATGAAAGATAAGTCAGAACAATTATTTATTGCAAAATGGGAAGTTTTCAAAACATATCTTAAAAATAAATGTGGCAGTATGAACTGGGTCACTGCCTTTGAATAATTTCTGCAGTTGTACTAAATAAGAAGAATAAGAAATAAAGACACGGAAGAGTAATATTGTATTGTAAAATGAACATATACTGTAGATTTATGCAATAAATTTGCAAATATAGAAAGAGGACAAAAGGATGTTCCCTAAGAAGACTTACTGACAAAACATAAGAATTTACTTTTTTGTTTATTTTGTATTTGAGGTGGCGGGTGATGTAGATGTATGGTTTTTCCTTTTCTTTTTTTCTCGATGTGTACAATAAGTGTTATGTACTGAGCTTAATCTTTGAACAATAGGATCCGGAATGCAGCAGTCTGATTGGTCCGCAGGAGCCACCCAATCCAGCTCCAGGTGGAAGTAACTCAGCGACCTGATTGGCCTGCAGGAGCAGCCAATCAGGCTCTTGGATGAAGTGAATCAGCAACCTGATTGGCCTGCAGGAGCAGCCAATCAGACTTCTGGAGGAGGTGAATCTGCAACCTGATTGGCCTACAGGAGCAGCTCAGAATTAGCCAATCATGTGGGGACCATTGTGTAAATAATGCATATATAGCTAGACATTTTGGGGAAAGTCTCATTCATTGCTACTATGAGCTGAATAAAGAGCATGAAATTCACACTTGACTCCAAATATATTTCAAAAAGCATACAAAATAATAATAATAATTAAGAATAATAATAATTTATACCCTGCCCATGTGGCTGGGCATCCCCAGCCACTCTTGGCGGCTTCCAACAAAATATTAAAATACCGTAATGCATCAAACATTAAAAGCTTCCCTAAACAGGGCTGCCTTCAGATGTCTTCCAAAAGTCTGGTAGTTGTTGTTCTCTTTGACATCCCCCAGCACTTACCGTATATTTTGCTCTATAAGACGCACCATACCACAAGACACACCTAGTTTTTGGAGGAGGAAAACAAGGAAAAAAATATTCTGAATCTCAGAAGCCAGAACAGCAAGAGGGATCGCTGCGCAGTGAAAGCAGCAATCCCTCTTGCTGTTCTGGCTTCTGGGATAGCTGCGCAGCCTGCATTCGCTCCATAAGACGCACACACATTTCCCCTTACTTTTTAGGATGGAAAAAGTGAGTCTTATAGAACAAAAAAATATGGTAGTTAAATTCCTTAAATAAAAACAAATAATATGGCAGTCCCTGCGCCTTCCAGATCTCTGTTCTCCTGGTTATCACTGCAACATCAAAGGCTTTACATTTAAAGAAGCAATACGGACTCCTTTAGTTGATATTCCTGCAGAGCAGGGGGTTGGACTAGATGACTGCAGGGTCCCTTCCAACTCTACGATTCTACGATCTCTGCCCAGCTGGAACCTCCTTGGCCTCTTGTGTCCCATCCCACAGCTCACTAGCAGTCTTCAGCGATCATGTCGTCCCCCTCCCCCCCATTCCATCGCACGTAGCCATAGCACTTGGGAATTTCTGTAATTTCTCGGAAAATGCCAAAGAAGTTTTCATATTTTAGTCCCGCGTTCCATGACATTTAAACAAGAGCCTTATAAACTAGACACCGTCGTGCATCAGCAGGGACTGTGGCGGGGGCGGGGGGGGGGAGAGGAAGATAACCTCCGCATGTAATAATAATGTCCTGTTCTCAACGGGTTCCCCTGAGTAATTCAGGGGACTTGCAAAATCAAGGTGAGCAGCAAGGCGGGCCAGGATCCGGAGCTGGCCCAAGTTCATCTGAGTCCAATTAAGCAGAAGTCACAGCAAAGAGTCAGGTGGGAAGCAAAATCACAGCAGACTAAGGTCAGGTTTCGCATAGGCGAACACTGGCTCCCAGTACATTTCCAAGCACAATTCAAAGTGTTGGTGCTGACCTTGAAAGCCCTAAATGGCCTCAGTCCTGTATACCTGAAGAATGTCTCCATCCCCATCATTCTGCCCAGACACTGAGGTCCAGCGCAGAGGGCCTTCTGGCGGTTCCCTCGCTGTGAGAAGCTAAGTTACAGGGAACCAGGCAGAGGGCCTTCTCGGTGGTGGCACCCGCCCTGTGGAACGCCCTCCCACTAGATGTCAAAGAGAAAAACAACTGGTGCTGGAGGAGACTCTTGAGAGTCCCATGGACTGCAAGAAGATCAAACCTCTCCATTCTTGGGGAAATCAGCCCTGAGTGCTCACTGGAAGGACAAATCCTGAAGCTGAGGCTCCAAGACTTTGGCCACCTCATGAGAAGAGAACACTCCCTGGAAAAGACCCTGATGTTGGGAAAGAAGGAGGGCACAAGGAGAAGGGGGCAACAGAGGACGAGGTGGTTGGACAGTGTTCTCGAAGCTACCAGCGTGAGTCTGGCCAAACTGCAGGAGGCAGTGGAAGACAGGAGTGCCTGGCGTGCTCTGGTCCAGGGGGTCATGAAGAGTCGGACATGACTAAATGACTAAACAACAACAGCCATCCCTGCTGTGTAAAACCTGCAACCTCTTTCCGGGATTCAGAGTCAGAGCCTGACTTAACATACAGCACTTCCTGGACCTGTGCAAGGAATCAGTTCAGATCCTGGGTGATGAGAGAGAGAAATGGGGGACGGTTGGACGGTTGGAACTCATCAAGAGCTGCTTTGCAGAATTGCATGTGTGCGCATGTGCATTCCCTCCCAAATGCACGCGCGCACACACACAATTCTGCAAGGCAGGCTCCACCCACTTCTGACTCTGGCTCCACCCACCATCAGATCTAGCTCCGCCCAAAGGCGCATGCTGCCTCCCCCAACTGACTTTTCCATCATTCTCTCTGCCTTACAATAACTGTTATGTAATGAAGTTCTCACCCTGGGCCAGCAGGGGGTTACTGTAGATAGTTTTTGCTGAGGTCCACATATGCAAATAAGGAATTGAAAGTGACGTTCAGTGATTGGATAGTTACAGAAAGTTGTTACAGTTACGTTGTACTGGAGCTCTATATAAGCAGGTTGGCTGAACCCTTCAGTTCAGTTCTGTTCTGGCCTGTGAATAAACAAGAGCTGTCTGAAGAATTGCTGTGTCGTCTGATATGTTCGCCCACGACTTAACAATAACCTTGCAAAGTAGGTGCGTATTGGCAGCCTCTTAGTTCAGATACAGGTTGCTGAGTCGGGGGGGGGGGGGGGTTCTTGCCCAGGGCCACTTCAGGGAATGAATATGAAATGTCAAGATTTGAACGAGGGGCTTCCTATTGTTTATGTGTGACGTGACTCGAAAGGCGAGCAGTTCCAATTTTCTGATAGCGGTTGGCAGTTTATCCAAATGCTCACCTTTCCCCATGGATGTGCAAAAGTCACAACAATCACACACACACACACACACACACACACACACACACGAACACAGTACAAATAACTGACGAGGAAGCGAAGAATAAATCTGGGTGAGGTTTTTTCCTTTTTCCTTCTTTTTGGTACAGCGAGCTGTGAAGGCAGGAAGGAGGAGGCCTCCCTAATTCATTAGCAAATCAACATTATCAGATTTATGGATGGGGGTCCAGCTTGGGCAACCTTCCATTTAGATGGAATTACTTGTGTACATAAAAAAAAGATTGAAAACTTGTATGTTATTGGAAGAGCAATCTCGTCTCCTGCATGCTTAATCGGGGGGGGGGGGGGGGGAGGGGGGGGGAAGGGGAGGAGATGCCTGCCTCTCTGCCTCGCTCACTGCACAGCAAGACAGAAAAGGCAGACGACACCTTCGCCGAGACTCACAGGATCGGTGGTGGTGGTGAACGAAATTTTCCGTTTCGTTGTTCTGTATGGAACAATGATAATAAAGATTATTGTATCGTATCATACGATACCCAGCTCTACCTCTCTTTTAAATTGAAGGCGGTGAAGGTCCTGTGTGAGTGTCTGGAGGAGTTTGGAGGATGGATGGCAGCTAACAGATTGAGGTTGAATCCTGACAAGACAGAAGTACTGTTTTTGGGGGACAGGGGGCGGGCAGGGGGTAGGGAGACTCCCTGGTCCTGAACGGGGTAACTGTGCCCCTGAAGGACCAGGTGCGCGGCCTGGGAGTCATTTTGGACTCTCAGCTGTCCATGGAGGTGCAGGTCAGTTCTGTGTCCAGGGCGGCTGTCTACCAGCTCCATCTGGTACGCAGGATGAGACCCTCCTGCCTGATCCCTGTCTTGCCAGAGTGGTGCATGCTCTAGTTATCTCCCGCTTGGACTACTGCAATGCGCTCTATGTGGGGCTACCTTTGAAGGTGACCCGGAAACTGCAATTAATCCAGAATGCGGCAGCTAGACTGGTGACTGGGAGTGGCCGCCGGGACCACATAACACCGGTCTTGAAAGACCTACATTGGCTCCCAGTACGTTTCCGAGCACAATTCAAAGTGTTGGTGCTGACCTTTAAAGCCCTAAACAGCCTCGGTCCAGTATATCTGAAGGAGCGTCTTCACCCACATCGTTCCTGCAGCGGGAAATATTCACATCAACGCAAGGCCCCCACATTCTTCCCCGTGGCTCCATGGTGCCAAGAGAGCCAGCGTGGTACAGTGGTTAGAATGCTAAACTAAGAGCCAGGAGACCTGGGTTCACATCCCCACTCAGCCATGAAACTCACCGGATGTGACCTTGGGGGCAAAGCCGCTGCCTCTCGGCCTGACCTACTTCACAGGGTTGTTGTGCTGACCTTTAAAGCCCTAAACGGCCTCAGTCCAGTACACCCGAAGGAGCGTCTCCACCCCTATCGTTCTGCCCGGACACTGCGGTTCAGCTCCGAGGGCCTTCTGGCAGTTCCCTCACTGCGAGAAGCCAAGTTACAGGGAACCAGGCAGAGGGCCTTCTCAGTGGTGGCACCCGCCCTGTGGAACGTCCTCCCATCAGATGTCAAAGAGAAAAATAACTACCAAACTTTTAGAAGACATCTCAAGGCAGCCCTGTTTAGGGAAGCTTTTAATGTTTAATAGGTTACTGTATTTTAGTGTTTTGTTGGAAGCTGCCCAGAGTGGCTGGGGAAGCCCAGCCAGATGGGCAGGGTATAAATAAATTATTATTATTATTATTATTGGGACTTAATGAGGGGGAGAACCAACTCTACAGTTCTATGATTCCCCTACGTTCCTGACATTAAGAGTGGAAACAGAATATCCCCAAAACCTCCTCTCTCTTTTGTGAAACTAGAACAGGGCAAGGTACCCTTTTCTGCTTGAGGGCCACTGTCTTCTGAGCAACCTTCTAGCACCAGTGGTGGCAGAGACAGAGGGAAAAAGTAGGAGCCAATTGACTTTTGGTGCTGCAAAAGTCGCCATCACCCTTTCCATTTATTTGGCCAAACAAGAGGCATCATTGCAGGACAAGGAGTGGAGCTAACGAATCATTAGATGACAAACTGTCTTATAACACAAAAAATAAAAATACAGTGGTAATGTAAAGGTTAAGGGACCCCTGACCATTAGGTCCAGTCATGGACGACTCTGGGGTTGTGGCGCTCATCTTGCTCTATAGGCCGAGGGAGCCGGCGTACAGCTTCCGGGTCATGTGGCCAGCAGGACTAAGCCGCTTCTGGCGAACCAGAGCAGTGCATGGAAATGCCATTTACCTTCCCACTGGAGTGGTACGTATTTATCTACTTGCACTTTGACATGCTTTCGAACTGCTAGGTTGGCAGGAGCAGGGACCGAGCAATGGGAGCTCACCCCGTCACAGGGATTTGAACTGCCAACCTTCTGATCAGCAAGTCCTAGGCTCTGTGGTTTAACCCACAGCGCCACCCATGATTCTATGAGGAATGCCTTAAACTAAGGTTGCACACACACTGTAAAGTACATTTGAAGCACATCTCTTTCCCCTCCAGGAATGCCGGGAACTGCAGTTTGTGAAGGATGGCAGGGAACTATAGCCCTGCAAGGTACCAGTTACATTGCCCAGCATTCTTTGAGGGAAAGGCTGCAGCCCCAATGAAGCTGATGTTTCCAGAGCCAGCCTGCTCCTAACACACTTCTCCCCCAATGCTAATTCATTCTGCCCACTTATCTCACCCCCCAAACAATCCCCTGACCCCAGGCCGTTAAGCCTTGTTTCCCCTGGAGCCCAGCTCGCTTGTCCATTTCAATCTCCTTGTAATTGTTTTCTCTTCTTTGATCTTTTGTTCGCTGCTGATGAGTTTACAATCGGTTTAGCTCTCCTCTGACACACAGCCTACGTGTCTTTGGAGAAGGGGCTGATTTAATGTCTTCTGTGACTCCATGGACCCGTCCCGCACCGAACGCAGAGAGATGCCTTGTTGCAAAGTCAGACCGTTGGCACGTTCAGTTCAAGGCTGGCAGTGGTTCTTGAGGGTTTCAGACAGGGGGCGTCCCCAGCTCTACCTGAAGATGCCAGGAGATGGAACCTGGGACCTTCTGCATGCAAAAGATGTGCCAAGCCCTGGAGACGGAGGTTAATTGGGAGAGAGGGAGCAGAGGAGGGTGGTTGTGAACTGGGTGCCTTTAATCCAGAAAGTGATTGTGGGTTATAGTTAAGAGCGTAGGAAGCTGCCTTCTGCTGAGTTAAGCCCTCCGTCAGTAAAGCATGAGACTCTTAAACTCAGGCCAGGTTTTGGGTTCGAGTCCCACGTTGGGCGAAACATTTCTGCATTGCAGGGGCTTGGACTAGATGGCCCTTGGGATCCCTTCCAACTTTGATTCCATGAGTCTTTTCCAGCTCTACCTGGAGATGCTAAAGACTGGGGCTTTCTGCATGCAAAAGATGTGCCAAGCCCTGGAGACGGAGGTTAATTGGGAGAGGGGAGCAGAGGAAGGCAGACGTCACCCAGGGTGGGAATGCTACAATTTGCAGCCAGCTCCTGCCGGGTTGAAGCTTGCAATCTGCACAAGCAGAAATATGTATATTGTTAAATATACATACATATTTTAAAATAAGGGCAGCCTTGGAGATTCAGGCCCTCCAACTGCCCCCCGGGCACCTGGAGGAGGCTGGGAAAACCTGGGGACTTCAGGTCAGAGCTGGAGGTTTGGCAATCCTAATTGCTCCATGACCCCCAGAGCAGTATTCACACACACACACACATACACACACTGTGCTGGTCCCGAGGGGAGGTTACTGTGGGGCGAGGTCCAGGACCTGAGTCGAGGGTCGGCAGATATTCCTCCACAGGCGAAGCGGGGTCCAAAGCGAGGAGCCAGGCAAGGACAAGAACTCTGGAGGAACAGGACTGGGTGCTGGCCAAAACAGCTCTTCAACGATGTCGCTCCCGCAACCTGGGACCGTGCTGACTGGCCTTTATTTCCTCTGAGGCCAGGGGCGGTCCTGGCCCCCAGGAGACCTGCTTCTCCTGGCCTTAAGGTGAGCACTCCTCCTGGGAGAAACCAGTTCCCTCCGCCTCTCTGCCCTGAGCCTCTGCAGCTCAGGAGAGGCTGGAGGGTTATTGGACCCAGGGGGAGACTCACCTTCCCGACAGGGCTGGGAGAGGCGCACATGCAGGCGCTGTGTCCTCAACCACCTCCGGAGCCAGAGTGGATTCACCTGGTGTCTGCTCCTGAGGATCCGGCACAGGTGCAGGCGCTTCAGAATCAAGGCCCTGCCCCAGCTCAGCCGGCCCTGGAGGCGGGGACTCCTGTGCAGGCTGGGGTTCCTCTGGTCCAGCCTCTGAATCAGATCCCCAGGCCATCACACCCACCCACCCACCCACCCACCCACACCCACCAAGGCTGGCTGTGCAACGTGGTCACCGAGGTTCACCCAGAGGTCAGACCTGTCCCCATCGGAGCAGCCAAGGACATCACCAGCTTCAAATTACTGCTGCGATCTCGGGTCCTTGTCTGATCGGAATGCGTCACCATGCACAAATTCTGGTTTCCACCCTCCCTCCCCGCAAAGAGGGAGATAATAAAAACAAATGAGAGTCTATCAGAAATTTAGCAAAGTCCATTAGGGACGGCACTTGGCGAGCGTTTGCTTATCTCCCAGGGAAGCGGCCGCAGCCGACTGGAAATGAGTTTTCTCCCGAGATGGAGGAAGATTCCCCACCTCCTCTCCCCGGCGCTTTCGGTTACAAAGAAAGCTGACTAGTCTGTTCCCGAATACATTTGGCCTTGCAAGCATGCAAGATTTCTCTCCCCCCCCCCCCTAAAAATATTATATAGCATTACATTCATTTTTCTTCCTTCTCGTAGACCTTTCCCGTGTGGTTATCTGTTCTATAAGATGACATGCGGTTCGTTGTTTGTTCATTACAGAGGCGATGGTGTTCATTTCGGCAAAATTTTGGTCTGTGTTTATCTTTCTTGGACATTATTAGGACGTTTCCAGGCTGAATCCCGGAAAGAGTTGCTGCCAGCCCGTGTAGGACAGTGATGAGGTAGGTGGAGCAATGGTCTGGGTCTCGGAGTAGGGCAACTACCTATGTTCGTGATGTACCATATTTTTCGCTCCATAGGGCACACCGGACCATAGGGCGCTCCTAGTTTTTAGGGGGGGGAATAAAGAAAAAAATATCCCCCCCTAGCCCCCAAAAGCAAAGAAGGCAAGTCAGCCAGCAGGATCCATCCCTCTGGCTGTCTTGGCTTCCTCTTTAGCCACGCACAACATCTCCAGCCGGGAGAGGCTGTGCACGGCTTTGTTTTTAGCCGCTGGGCTGGGGCGGGGGAAGCCCGAGCTTCCACCGACCTTAGCCCCCAGAACAGGTCCAGGAGCGGCGGCAAGATTTCGCGTAACCTCGCCACCGCTCCCGGAGCTTGCGGGGCTGGGGGCAGGGGAAGCCGAGCTTCCCCAGCCCCCAGAACAGGCTGCTATCCGCAAGCCTTCAGAGCCCGGCGGGCACTCCCGCCGCACTCCGAAGGCTTGCGCAAAGCTTCCTGAAGCCTGGAGAGCGAGAGGGGTCGGTGCGCACCGACCCCTCTCGCTCTCCAGGCTTCAGCGAAAGCCTGCATTCGCTCCATAGGAGGCACATACATTTCCCCTTCATTTTTGGAGGGGGAAAAGTGCGTCCTATAGAGCGAAAAATACGGTAACACAAGTGGCTTTCCTGGTCTTTGCAGGGAAAGGAAATTGCACCCCGCCCACGGGTGACTGCCATGCCCCTATACTAAATGCAGTGGGACAACAGAGCACCCAGGGCATTCTGGGAAAGGAAAATGGCAGCCTCCAGGAGCTTTTGGAAAAGCTAAGCCCCTGTTAACAGTGGAACGAGGAGCCGATTGTTATGGGCGAGAGTGACGTAAAAACATGCCCATTTGCTAGCAGGGGACCAAGGTTCGGTTGTGGAGCAGATCACAGAATCGTAGAGTTGGAGGGGGGCCCCTCAAAGGTCCTCTAGTCCAACCCTTTGCAATGCAGGGAACACCCAGCCTTCCACCCTGTCTGAAACCATACCAGACCCTGCTTAGCTTTGGCAAATGTGCAGCTAGGGGTTTTATGATTGCACTACTGCAATGAGATGATTTGTGGTTCTTTTTGTTGACTATGGTAGTGCCATTGCCCTACATGCCTTGAAAAAGAACCAGTCTCTGCCCCAAGGGGCTTACAGTCTAAAACAGGCTCAAGGAAACAGCAGAGGAAAGGGGAGGAATGGAAGTAGGGGAAGGATGTGCTTTGGCTTAATTACAGGGGATGCTCGGGTTGCGAACGTGATCCGTGCGGGATGCACGTTCACAACCTGAGTTGCGATTCGGCGCTTCTGCGCATGTGCAAAGCGCAGTTTAGTGCTTCTGCGCATGCGTGAGTGCTGAAACCCGGAAGTAACCCGTTCCAGTACTTCCGGCTTTCGGCGGTCCGTAACCCGAAAAAACACAACCTGAAGCGTCTGTAACCCGAGGCATGACTGTATATTTAATTGTCAATTACATTTACATCCCACCTTTTTCTCCAAAGAGATTAACATAGGCCCCGCTATTAAGTTGTGGGTGAACATATCAGACGACACAGCGATTCTTCAAACAGCTCTTGTTTATTCACAGGCCAGAACAGAACTGAACTGAAGGGTTCAGCCAGCCTGCTTATATAGAGCTCCAGTACAACGTTACTGTAGCAACTTTCTAATACTATCCAATCACTGAACGTCACTTTCGATCCTTTATTTGCATAACTATCTACAGTGTCCCCCTGCTGGCCCAGGGTGAGAACTTCAGTACATAACACCCCCCATTTTAACACCCCCCCCATTTTACCCTTACAACAACCCAGTGAGGGAGAGTTAGGCTGAGAAGGAGTGACTGGCCCCCCAAGGTCATCCAGTGAGTTTTGTGGCCGAGTGGGAGATTTGAACCCGGGTCTCCCAGTTCCTAGTCCAACATGCTAACCGTTACACCGCATGGGCCCTCCCCCGGCTGCCCCTCCCCTCAAATTTCCCCCCTTGCAAATAGAGCAATGGATTTAGAAGGGCTGTTTCCCATTGCAAATGCACACATTCATATTCATAGTCAAGCGTTTGCCTAAAAAAAACGGGGACAGCTGCTTACCAGTAAAGTGGGACAGCGCTCTGGTAAACAAACAGGGACCACTGAAGCGTATGAGCTGTTGTCTCTGTACCTGCCTAGAGGATAACATTTTTTCAAAATATTTTTTTTTTTTAGGTGGGGGGAGCAAATTGCCATTTTGAGGAGCTTGCCTGTGAATCTGGAGAACCCATTCAAAGCAGAATTATAGGACAAGGATCCCCTATAACTGCTGGGTCCCTGGTTCTCACCTTCATGTCTAAAATACATGCATCGCCTGGGATAGCTCAGTCAGTAGAGCATGAGACTCTCAATCTCAGGGTTGTGGGTTTGAGCCCCACATGGGGCAAAATACTCCTGCATTGCAGGGGATTGGCTGGTCCCTTCCAGTTCTGTAATTCTGTGATTCTGTGTGGGGTTTGATCAATGGAAAGGCTGGATGGCCATCTGCCATGGATGCTTTAGTTGAGTTTCCATCAGCTGAGATTCTTGCATCGCGGGGGGTTGGACTAGATGACCCTTGGGGTCTCTTCCAACACGATTCTTGTGGGAATGTTAAGGATAGCAGGAAAGGATATACGGAATAATGACGGAGTTTATGGAGCTGGCGGGACGCGGGTGGCGCTGTGGGTAAAAGCCTCAGCGCCTAGGGCTTGCCGATCGAAGGTCGGCGGTTCGAATCCCCGCTGCGGGGTGCGCTCCCGTTGCTCGGTCCCAGCGCCTGCCCACCTAGCAGTTTGAAAGCACCCCCGGGTGCAAGTAGATAAATAGGGACCGCTTACTGGCGGGAAGGTAAACGGCGTTTCCGTGTGCGGCTCTGGCTCGCCAGAGCAGCGATGTCACGCTGGCCATGTGACCCGGAAGTGTCTCCGGACAGCGCTGGCCCCCGGCCTATAGAGTGAGATGGGCGCACAACCCCAGAGTCTGTCAAGACTGGCCCGTACGGGCAGGGGTACCTTTACCTTGACCTTTATGGAGCTGGCTGACCTCACCGGGAGAATCCGCGACCAGAACGAAGAGGAACACCAAGGAGATTGGAAGAAATTGAAAGACTATTTGAATAAATATTGTAATATTAAAGATATGTAATCACTTGAAAGAAACAATTAGGCCTAGGATTAAAATGGAATTAAATTTATAAATAAGAAAATGTACGATAAGGAAAGTTATGTAATATGATTAGGACTGTGATATGGTCTTTTGAAACACTGATATTGGATTCTGCTACATATAATTACTAAGAAATTCGGATGGAAGAGATTCGAGGAAGTCAAATACTATGTTTATGAAGATGGATGGTACTTAATTTTAATTAATTAAGTGGCAGTATGTTGCATGTATCTTTTTTCTCTTTCCCCTTTTTCTCCTATTTTTTGTTTGTCTTTATTATTGTTAATCTCTTCTTTTTTATTATGTTTACCTACTGAAAATAATAAATATTATTTTGGGGAAAAAGGATATACTGAATAAGAATCATCCTTCCTTCACTCACGCTGGTGGGTGATGTAGAAGAGCACATTCCCCTCAATATAGCTGGAAGCCAGTTTGCAGATTCGCTTGAATCTCTTTAGTTAAAGTGGCTTGCGCAGATGGATTATTCCTGGTGTCCCCTTTGATCCCTCTTAAAAGAATAAATACACAGGAGTCTTCCCTTAAAAATAACAAGAAGTTTACTCACATTTCAGTTCACGATTGGATCCCTGAAAGGCAGGCTTTACTTGGTAGTTACACAAAGAAACAGTGAGTTTATCTCATATGGAGCTTGAGCTCATGTGCAGCTGGCTGAGAGCCAGCAGACAGCAAAATTTACATTAAGAGACGAAAATGGCTGCAGGAGAGCAGCAAGCAAGAGATGAGAGCAAGAGAGAGAAACTGGCTGCGTGACTCGGCTGTTTTATGGAGTCAGCCAGAGCCGAGCCCATCTTCGTGGTCACATGCAGCGGGAGGACGCTCCAGACCAGTGTAAAAGGAAGTTATACTGGCTGGAGTAACATCCACCTGCCTGAGCCCACTCTAGGGAAACAAGGGATGTTGTATTTGACTGCTCCAATGGATTACACCCCACAATTCTAGGATTTAGCAAGGCCTAAAGGAGGGGTCGGCAAGGCTTACTGGGCATGGACTGGATCACTCCCACGGGGATCCTCCGTGGGCCGGGCTGGTGCAGCGCGACGCCAGAAATCGCTTCTGCGCATGCCCAGACACCAAAAATTGCACCTGCGCAGAAGTGATTTATGGCATCTGGGCATGCGCAGAAGTGATTTCCAGAGCCGCGGAAGAGAGTCCCCGTGCTGCGCTGCTCCGGTTTAGCGCAGCATGCGGGGACTCGCCAAGTGGGTGACTCAGTTCAGGGGCGGCTCGTGGGCCGGTTAAACGGTCTCCGTGGGCTGCTTCCAGCCCATGGGCTGCAGGTTGGGGACCCCTGGCCTAAAGAAACAAGTCACGCCAGCTTCCTGCGGAGCTTGGCTCTTGCAGAGACGCCATCAAAGAGCAAAGACAGGTGAGGACAGAGTCATTACCTGGACACAAGGTGAGACATTCAGTGTCAGAGAAGAAGTTCCTTCTCAAGCTGGGTGCTAGTTAGAAAAAGACAACAGCAGAGTCTGGAGGGGGAAGTTGCCAAGGGTTACAGGGGGCGTGATCGGCACAAGGCATGCAAGTTCTACCCCGCAGTCGTTCTTAGACTCCTTATTGGGTGAGCAACACAGCCAAGCAACACAGTTGGAGCCTCCCTCCTCCCTGGCCGGCAGGGAGGGAGGGAGAGGAGCTGCTTCCTTTGAAACCCGGGAAATTAAAGGGACATTGTCAATAAGGGACAGCAGCGGGAAACGGCGCTGGGATAAGGGAGTTTCCCGCCAAATAAGGGACGGTTGACAGCTATGGTGCTGAGAAATGTTGGAGGGCATGCAAGACCCCCTGAATCTCACCATACCTGTCAACCTTCCCTTTTTTTGTGGGAAATTCCCTTATTCCAGCGCCATTTCCCACTGCTTCCTGCTGCTATCCCGGATTGTTAGATATCCCGTAAAGTGTCCCCGGGACAGGTGAGGCTGCTGATCCCTTATTTTCAAATCTGAAAGTTGACAGCTATGGATCTCGCTACTGCTCGGCAGAGATCAGCAGGGCCTGCATCCAGGGCCTTGCAGAGCCAGGCAGAGGCCCGGGGGTCAGGTAGATAATGTGCCCCCCTTTTTTACTGTGGGGATAACTGAAGTCTCATAAATAAGTAAGTATATAATTTTCACAAAAGTTATGCTGACAAATAATTTTATTTCAAGGCTTGAATTACCATATTTTTCGCTCTATGACGCACTTTCCCCCTCCTAAAAAGTAAGGGGAAATGTGTGTGCATCTTATGGAGCGAATGCAGGCTGCGCAGCTATCCCAGAAGCCAGAACAGAACTGTTCTGGCTTCTGGCTTAGCTGTGCAAAGCCTCTTCAGGGCAGGGGGAGCCTTCATCCCACTGCCCTGAAGAGGCTGCGTGGGTATCCCAGAAGTCAGAACAGCAAGTGGGATCGCTGCGCAGCGATCCCTCTTGCTCTTCTGGCTTCTGGGATTCAGAATAGGTTTTTTCTTGTTTTCCTCCTCCAAAAACTAGGTGCGTCTTGTTGTCTGGTGCGTCTTATAGAGCGAAAAATACGGTGTTCCAAGGCTTGAATTGTGAATATGCTGGCCGAGGCCCCCTTTGGAATCGGAGGGCCGGGCCAAGTGGCCCATATGCCCCCCACCCCCCGCTTGGGTCTGCCAGCAACAAGAAGAGAGGTCAGTATGACAGGCCAGGGTTTCAGACAAGAACACTGTCCTCAAAGAAGGATGCTCTTCTGGTAGAGGAGAGGGAGTAGGAAAGGATGTGGGGAGTGGGAGATGCTTTTGCCCCCTCTTCGCTCTAAGCACTCGAAGCCCGCAATATCTCTCACTGGTTTTCCTCTTAAGGGAACCGTCTGCTGACTCAGACCTGGGAGGGGGTGCTGGAGGAGAGGGAGAGAGAATGACTTGGGGAGGGGGGGTTGGAGAGGAAGGAACCCATCCTCTCCCCACTTTACTGGGTTGTAAATAAAACAAATTGAGAGCAGGCTCAGCAGGCACCACGGCAGGAGTGGCCATAAAGCTCGGACCGTGCCAGGGTCATGTCAAGTCCCTGGGAGAGGGAGGGGGGGGGAATCATCGTTGCTGATTGTGAGCAAAAATGCAATACTTCCATATTGCCGAACTAACAGGGAGGATAAGAGGCGATATGGTACAAAAAGTGAATAAGGACTGGGCTATCTTTAAGGAATATCATGGCCACTGGTCCCACCACCTCCTGGCAAATAGAAGGGGAAGAAATGGAAGCAATGAGAGATATTACTTTCTTGGGCTCCATGGTCACTGCAGATGGTGGCAGCAGTCACGAAATTAAAAGACGCATGCTCCTTGGGAGAAAAGCGATGACAAACCTGGACAGCATCTTAAAAAGCAGAGACATCACCTTGCCAACAAAGGTCCGTATAGTAAAAGCTATGGTTTTCCCAGTAGTGATGTATGGAAGTGAGAGCTAGACCATAAAGAAGGCTGATCACAGAAGAATGGATGCTTTTGAATTATGGTGCTGGAGGAGACTCTTGAGAGTTCCACGGACTGCAAGAAGATCAAACCTCTCCATTCTTCAGGAAATCAGCCCTGAGTGCTCACTGGAAGGACAGATCGTGAAGCTGAGGCTCCAATACTTTGACCACATCATGAGAAGAGAAGACTCCCTGGAAAAGACCCTGAAGTTGGGAAAGATGGAGGGCACAAGGAGAAGGGGACAACAGAGGACAAGATGGTGGGACAGTGTTCTCGAAGCTACCAGCATGAGTTTGACCAAACTGCGGGAGGCAGTGGAAGACAGGAGTGCCTGACGTGCTCTGGTCCAGGGGGTCACAAAGAGTCGGACACAACTAAACAACAACAACATAAGGAATACATCAAAATCTATGTGGAAAAAGTAGAATTTCTGACAGCTACTGAGTGAATCCATAAAATGATTAGAGTGAAAGGAGAGTAAAGTTAAGACAGAAGAAGAGATTTTAGAAATAATGAAATGTGTTTAAGCTAGTTGGAAAAATAAAGTAGCGTAAAAAGAATGGCTGGAAGTCAAGTCACTTGGGGGGTGTCCGTGTGGGGTAGGTGTGTAGGTATGTTGATATGTACAGTATAGCTAGGTATTATATAGAGTAATGTAGGTATGTTTTATGTTATGAAAATTAGGTAGTGTGTTGTGTACGTGTATTGTGTAAATGTATATGTATGTGCTTTATATGTTAATAAAATAATTTTTCAAAAAAATACAGTGGTACCTCTGGATATGCACACCTATGGTTGCATATCCTTCAGGATGCGAACATGGCAAACCCAGAAGTATTTTCCCAGGTTTCGCTGTACGCACATGCACAGAAGCGCTCTACCGCGCCGCATGCATGTACAGAAGCACTCTACGTGCTGTGCACATGTGCAGAAGTGTTCTACTGCGCCACGTGCATGCGCAGAAACAGTCCCTCCAGTTGCGGAAACCTCGGGATCCGACCGGAGCTCCGGAACGGATCCCGTCCGCAACCGGACGTACCACTGTAATAATAGCATGAAATTTCTTTTGCGAAGTGGTCCCAGGTATAGGCTTTTGGAAGACAAGAGCGGGGGATCAATAAAGACATCAGGCGGCCCTGCCAGATGAGGCCAATGAGATATTTAAATAGGGTTATCCTGTCTTCACTTCTCCAGGCTGAGTCAATCCCTTTCCCCAGATAACTCTGGGAACTGTAGCTCTGTGATGGGAACAGACGGTCTCCTAGCAACTCTCAGCACCCTTACAGCTCCCATGATTCTTTGGGAGAAGCGGGTGTTATGTATTGAAGTTCTCACCCTGGGCCAGCAGGGGGATACTGTAGATAGTTATGCAAATAAGGGATCGAAAGTGACGTTCAGTGATTGGATAGTTACAGAAAGTTGTTACAGTTTCGCTGTTCTGGAGCTCTATATAAGCAGGCTGACTGAGCCCTTCAGTTCAGTTCTGTTCTGGGCCTGTGAATAAACAAGAGCTGTTTGAAGAATCGCTGTGTCATCTGCTATGTTCACCCACAACCTAACAGCGACGATGGTTTAAAATACAACCATAGCACTTTCATCGCATGGCGTGAGTGTGTTCTTAGTTTCTCATTTCCCAGGCTTCAGTTCCCTGCATTTCTGCATCGGTCTGCGATATGTTTATATATATATTAGAAACCATCAGCACTTCGTTGCAAATATAATTCATACATTTCTTTTTTCCCCCCATATAAATTTTTATTAGTTTTTCATTGGTTATACATACATACAATCTAGATTACATAAGTTACATATAACATAGCTGTTACAAGAGTCGTATATATATTACACAGTTATTTTGGGCTCCGCCGAGCCTCGGACTTCCCTTCGTTGGTAAGTATCAGATAGATTCTAAAGTCACATGTTTTATCTCCTTTACATATTTGCCAAACACTGTTATTCTAACCCTGCCAGAGTCATCAAAGTTCTATACTTATCTCTAATATACGTCAGATATTTGTTCCAATTTTCATGAAACTTCTGGTCATCCTGGTCTCTTAGTCTTCCTGTTATTCTAGCTAGTTCAGCATAATTTAACATCTTGATCTGCCAGTCATTTATAGTAGGTATTAACTCCATTTTCCAAAATATAATTCATACATTTCTGTAGGCCACATTTTGCCTCGTACGGCCGTTTTTGCAAGCAGCGTTCCATAAAAAGAGTTGTTTTAATCTATGCACCTTCATGCACACTCTCCCCTATGGCACACACCTTGATAGGTTGGAGAATTCCACTGCTAAACACAGAGAAGGGCAAATTTCAATGGATCGACCTGTTCCATTTTGCAGATGGTTTTGGAAAAGTGTGAACGAGACCCTCCAAGAGTCCCTATTTTCCAGGGATGTCCCTGATTTTGAGAAGCCGTCTTGGTTTCTGATTTGATCCTGCTTTCCCTGAGGAAATCCCTATTTTCATTGGAGAAATGCTGGAGGGTATGGAGTTATCCAATCCCCGAGCCGTCTGAAGGCAATCCTGTATAAGGAAGGATTTTTTAAAAAAATGTTTAATGTTTTATTAGCGCAGGCTGGGCTAAAATCCATCCACCCAAACATTATGTGACAAGCTGCAGTCATCAGCTGGGATGTCCTTGGACTCCAACTCCCATCGGCCCCAGCCAGCATGGGCAACACTCAGGCATGATGGGAGTCGTAGTCCATCTGAGAGGGCCAAGGGCTCCCAGTCCCTGAAGTTGGGCAAGCTTTGTAAATCTGAATCCATTATGCAGAATTTATTCACCGCAGCACGCCTGACCATCATTCATGGCACCCCAGGGGATCAAACCTGGGGCCATATGGGGGTCATAGCTGTCAACGTTTCCCTTTTTAAAAGGGAAATTCCCTTATTCCGAATAGGATTCCTCGCAAGGAAAGGGAAAATTTGGCACCTATGATGGGGATCTAACCTGCAACCTTGGCGTTATCAGCACATTGCTCCAACTGACTGCGCTAGATAGATTGATCAAGGCCTACTCAATGAGCAAGCTGAATACCATTACTCAAAAGTAAGGTAAAAGTAAAGGGACCCCTGACCATCAGGTCCAGGCATGACTGACTCTCGCTTTATTGGCCGAGGGAGCTGGCGTCCAGCTTCCGGGTCATGTGGCCAGCATGACTAAGCCACTTCTGGCGAACCAGAGCAGCGCACGGAAACGCCGTTTACCTTCCCGCTGGAGCGGTACCTATTTATCTACTTGCACTTTGACGTTCTTTCGAACTGCTAGGTTGGCAGGAGCAGGGACCGAGCAATGGGAGCTCACCCCGTCATTGCGGGGATTTGAACCGCCGACCTTCTGATCGGCAAGTCCTAGGCTCTGTGGTTAACCCACAGCGCCACCTGCATCCCTTACTCAAAAGTAAGTGCTGTCAAAATCAGTGGTGCCTGCTTCCAAGTGGAGAGACTTCATAGCGGTTGCCGTGCTATCCTCTGGCCTCTCTCTCTCTCTCTCCTCCATTGGCCACCCTCCAGAAATTGGATTTCCAATTAATAACTGAGACTTCAGCTGGCTCTTCTCTGGGATGAGACTCAGCTGAAGGTCAAAAGGCCCTTGGACATGCCAGGGGAGATTTACACTTGGACAAAATCCACAGAAGTTATCAAAGGGACAAAATGGGCCTGAGCGTAACAGAGCCTTTGCCTGCGAAGGTCAGTGCAGCTGCTTTGGGGAGAAAGGTTGTTGGCCGTATCCCAAGTCGAACCCAGAGTAGGGAATCGATGGACACAGCTTACTTCAGCCCACGGATCCCTACTCAGAGTACAACTTCCTTCCAACGTTTGTGGGTGGCAGTGCAGTGGATTTGCCTCCTTACTTGCAGGGCATAGGTACCGTATTTTTCGCTCTATAAGACGCACCAGACCACAAGACGCACCTAGTTTTTGGAGGAGGAAAACAAGAAAAAAAATATTCTGAATCTCAGAAGCCAGAACAGCAAGACGGATCGCTGCATGGCGAAAGCAGCAATCCCTCTTGCTGTTCTGGCTTCTGGGATAGTTGTGCAGCCTGCATTTGCTCCATAAGACGCACACACATTTCCCCTTACTTTTTAGGAGGGGAAAAGTGAGTCTTATAGAGCGAAAAATACGGTAAATTACGTGTGCTGCGCCTGGGCGTAACCCGAGCAACGCGGTCCAGGGCCGGTCCAGAATCCAAAGGTTCTGCTAGGAGTCAATCCGACAGGGTCAAGGCAGGAAACCAGGCAAGGACAGGTACAGGATCTCAGGCAGGATCTGGCATACAGCAACGTTGCTCCCGCAACCTGGGACAGGGTCCGACAGCCTTTTATCTTTGTCGGGGTAGCAGCCGGTCCTGATCCCCCGGCGACTCACCTCCCTGTCTCACCTGAAGGCGAGCACTCCTCCTGCGAGTACTCAGGTCTCTCCTTCTCTCAGACCTCAGTCTCTGCAGTTCGGGAGACGTCGGTGGGTTACTAGACCCAGGGGCCACCTCAGCCTCCCCTGACCCAACTGGTAGTGGAGCAGCTGTAAGTGATGGCCCAGCTGAAGGCAATGAGGTCATCCCCGCATCTGGAGCCAGGGCAGGCTCAGGCCCCGGACTCAGCCCAGCTGGTGCTTGTTGCAGGGGAACCTGTGCAGACTGGGACTCATCAGGATCAGGCCCCATACTAGGTTCAGCTGCCGCCCGAGGCAAATGATCCGGTGCGGACTGAGACTCCTCTGGCTCCGAGTCCGAGCCCAAGTCCCAGGCCATCAGATTACGGAACTGCCTGCCACAGGAGGCAGTGATGGCCACTGACTTGCATGGCTTTAAAAGAGGGTAGGAGAATTCGAGCCAATAATGGCCTCCACCGTTGGAGTCAGCTGTGTTTCTGAATACCAATGGCTGCAAAACACCATAGGGGAGAGAGTGTTAGCCTTTTTCTTTTCTTGCTGCTGCCTCGCACTGTGGACTCACGTTTCGCTTGTGGTCTGCTAAGACCCCAAGATCCTTTTCACATGTACTGCTGGCAAGCCAAGTGTCCTAGTCTATTGGGAATCAGGTGAAGGCTTTTTCAAGGTTCCTCTGGTGCTTTTTCAATGACACACATTTTACATAATAACAATAAATTTTTATTTATACCCCACCCTTCCCAGTTCAGAAAGTCGGGCTCAGGGCAGCTAACAACAAATTTAAAACCCTTAATTGATGCAAAAAAAAAAAAACCAGCATAAAATACAGTATGAAACGTGAATAACAATAAATTCAGAATTCACGGGGTTTGCTTGTTTTGTTTTTACTGATCTAGTGCTGGTTGCACTGACCCTGTTCTCTAATTTCTCTCTCTCTCTCTCTCTCTCTCTCTCTCTCTCTGTTCATATCCCTCCATCCATCCATCACTGGGAACAGGCCCAGAAAAAATTCAGTTAATGTGTACTGTAGACACATGGCAATGCAGGAAGGTGTAGCTCTCCAGATGTTGTGGACTACGGTTTGCAGAATCGCAGCATTAGAAGGGACCATTGAGGGTTATCTAGCTACAAACCCCCTGCAGTGCAGGAATCATAGCTGTCAACTTACAGATTTGAAAATAAGGGACCAGCAGCCTCAAAAATAAGGGACCAGCAGCCAAAATAAGGGATTTTCCAGGCACAGGTATGTTCAACTTCTGAGTCCCTCCGAGCCAAAGGCAGAAAGCCCAGCCAGCAGCCAAACGAAGCCTCAAGCGGTGGTTCCCGCAGCGCAGCAACCCGGCAAAGGGGATGCAGCAAGGAAAACCACCGTCACCTCTCCGCTGGGAAGTGCTGAGCAAAGACGAGTCCCCAGGCAACGCGGCCTATTTGATTGGCACAAGGCATGCAAGCTCCACCCCCCCCAGTCGTTCTTAGACTCTTTATTGGGTGAGCAACGCAGCCAAGCAACACAGTTGGAGCCTCCCTCCTCCCTGGCCGGCAGGGAGGGAGGGAGAAGAGCTGCTTCCTTTGAAACCCGGGAAATTTAAGGGACATCATCAATAAGGGACAGCAGCGGGACACGGCGCTGGGATAAGGGACTGTCCCGCCAAATAAGGGACACTTGACAGCTATGGCAGGAATCTTTTTGCCCAACGTGAGACTTGAACCCAGGACCCCGAGATCAAGAGTCTCCTACTCTAGTGACCGAACTATCACGGCATGTCTCAGCCCTGGCCCTTGGCCATGCCAGAAGCTGAGGCTGCTGGGATTTGTAGTCCTGCAGGGCTAGAGCCCCCACCCTATTTCCCTCTTGTGAAGGAAAGAGATAGATAGGGCTGAAACCTGAGCAGAACATCTTCCCCAGGGCTCAGCCCAGCCTCAAATTAATCCCCCTTGACATCTTTCTCCAGGGCCATCCTCTCTTCTTTTCATCTTCTCTCTCCCCTAGTTATCAGCGGCGCTTTTGTAAGGCTCCTTAAAGCGTGTTTTGTCGAAGACACCACTGAGATCATTCCTGCTTTTGTACTGCTCTCCGCTCTGCTTTCTTCCACGATGAGGAATGATCTGAGGCAGCCTCTCAAGGGGCGGAAAAATTAGAAAACAGCAGCTCCCATTATCGGTCCTATTGCGCCCGTAATCCAGGAGTGATAGCAATCTCCTCTCTCACACACACACTCACGCATACACCAATACACACACACACACAAATGTGGCTTCTGTTCTTATCTCTTAATTGGATATATATGGCGAGAGATGCTTTCAGTTGTTAATAATTTCATAAACCCATACCTTTTGAGGGCGATCAAAACAGACAGTGTGCACAATTGCATTTCGTTCAAAATCTCTCCTCGATAAACGAGTGGTTTGGTGGCATTTGAAAGTGATTGGGGTTGGAGTTTTTTTTGGGGGGGGGAGTCTGCCATCTGGGGATTCCTGAAAGGGCTCCTTTGTGCTTCTTCTTTGGCGATCCCTTGTAGCCGAGTAAGATTGTCTTCCATGAACACGGTCTTAACAATGCGTCCGTAAGTGACTGTGGAGGCCAATTCTGGATCCACACGTCCTTCCACAGTGGGGACATAGGTTTCCGGGCAGGAGTTGATCCCGGTGAGGGTTTGCCAAGCTTGCTGTTATATACTGAGCTGAATCCTAGAACAATAGGATCCAGAATGCAGCAGTCTGATTGGTCTGCAGGAGCCACCCAATCCAGCTCCAGGTGGAAGTGAATCAGCGACCTGATTGGCCTGCAGGAGCAGCCAATTAGGTTCCTGGATGAAGTGAATCAGCAACCTGATTGGCCTGCAGGAGCAGCCAATCAGGCTCCTGGATGAAGTGAATCCGCAACCTGATTGGCCTACAGGAGCAGCCCAGAATTAGCCAATCACGTGGGGCCCATTGTGTAAATAATGTATATATAGCTAGACCTTTTGGGGAAAGTTTCATTCATTGCTACTATGAGCTGAATAAAGAGCATGAAATTCACACTCGACTCTGAGTATATTTCACTTGCCTTCCTCTTAGCTCGTTCCTCCCTTTCATCCTGAGTTCGAGTGTCTTCAAAGTCCATGATGCCTTTGGTGAAGGCTGTTCTCCAACTGGAGCGCTCGCAGGCCAGTGTTTGCCAGTTGTCGGTGTTTATACTACATTTTTAAAGATTTGCCTTGAGAGAGTCTTCAAACCTCTTTTGTTGACCACCAGCATCACGCTTTCCATTTTGAAGTTCGGAATAGAGTAGTTGCTTTGGAAGACAATAATCAGGGGCATCCGAACAACATGGCCAGTCCAACGAAGGTGATGTTGAAGAATCATTGCTTCAACACTGGTGATCTGTGCTTCTTCCAGTACACTGGCATTAGTTCACCCGTCTTCCCATGTGACGTGTAAAATTTTTGGGAGACACTGTTGATGGAATCTTTTGAGGAGCTGGAGATGCCGTGGTCCATGTTTCACAATCGTATAATAAGGTTGGTAGTACAATAGTGGGACGTGGGTGGCACTGTGGGTTAAACCACAGAGCCTAGGACTTGCCGATCAGAAGGTCCCCACGACAGGGTGAGCTCCCATTGCTCGGTTCCTGCTCCTGCCAACCTAGCATTTCGAAAGTACATCAAAGTGCAAGTAGATCAGTAGGTACCGCTCCGGCGGGAAGGTAAACAGCATTTCTGTGCGCTGCCCTAGTTTGCCAGAAGCGGCTTAGTCATGCTGGCCACATGACCCGGAAGCTGTACGCCGGCTCCTTCGGCCAATAAAGCGAGATGAGTACCGCAACCCCAGAGTTGGCCATGACTGGACCTAACGGTCAGGGGTCCCTTTACTTTTACCTTACAATAGTTTTGTAAACAAGCATTTTGGTTTCTCTGTGAATGTCCTGTTGTGCATAGGAGGAATGATGAGGGCTGTACTGTGTCCAAATTTCCCCACTTGGCTGCTGAATTCTGCACTAGCTGAAGTTTCCGAACCATCTTCAGAGACTAGAAGCCACTCATAGCCTACATGACTTTTTCCATTTCCTCTTCAAAAGCCGCCTGAGTTTTTCCACTGTACTGTCAGCAGTGCTTTTTTCCATCTTTCCCAACATCAGGGTCTTTTCCAGGGAGTCTTCTCTTCTCATGAGGTGGCCAAAGTCTTGGAGCCTCAGCTTCAGGATCTGTCCTTCCAGTGAGCACTCAGGGCTGATTTCCTTCAGAATGGAGAGGTTTGATCTTCTTGCAGTCCATGGGACTCTCAAGAATCTCCTCCAGCACCAGAATTCAAAAGCATCAATTCTTCGGCGATCAGCCTTCTTTATGGTCCAGCTCTCACTTCCATACATCACTACTGGGAAAACCATAGCTTTAACTATACGGACCTTTGTTGGCAAGGTGATGTCTCTACTTTTGCAGCTCTTACCTTTGTACATTCTAGCCATGCAAAGGTTGGAGACAGAGATGCTCATCTCTCCATCCTCCATCCAGGCAAGCAAGAAAATCACAGAATTGTAGAATTTTAGAGTTGGAAGGGAACCCAAACACCATCTAGTCTGACCCTGGCAGTGCAGGAATCACAGCTAAAGAATCCCTGACAGATGGCCACTCATGCAACAGATTAGGGTTACCTTCCAGCCAGGCATAAAAACTCAAGGAGTGCTCTAGAGAGGAGTGTGTTTTGGGGTGGGGTGGGGACATGAGAATCTCGAGGGCCACATAGAGAGATCTGGAGGGCCGCATTCTGCCCAGGCATGATGGTTCTCCATCCATGATCTGGAAAACCACCCTGAGCTGCTTGTGTGAGCTCATCCCCCCAAGTGCTCCTCCCAGCACAAAACTATTAAAGAATTGCCGTCTCTTCTCATGTGTGAGTTCTTGAACTGACGAGTCTAAAGAGGAACATGGGAGGAAACCCTCTCCAAAATGTCACGCATATTTCCCCCATAATAATTGGGTTCCATGTCACCATAAATTACATTCAAAAGGTTGTAACCACCAGGGTAGCTATAAATACAAGCCGCGCATATTGATCATGGACTAACTACAGAATAATGAAAGGGAGACATATTCTCTCTCTTTCTCTCCGAAAGGGACAGAGGAACTAATCTAATAAAAGGAATTCCTTGCCAAAGTCCCAGATGGGTCCTTAAAGCCTCCGCCATCATTTCTGAAGGCTCTTGTGCCGTCAGAACGAGACCTGGGGATTGTATTAGCCAGGCCTTCCCCAATCACTCCAAAGAGCTGAAGGACAGAATATTGATTTCCATGTCTGGCAAAAATTAAAAGCTGCCTCCCCCCTCCCTCTTCGTTAAAATGCTGCTCAAGCAATTTTTCTAATGTAATGTCGGTGGCCCCGTTCCAGAGCTTTTGCAGCTATGCGGAGGGGAGGGTGCCGGGCTGGGGGGGGGGGGCGGGAAACAATTTTTGCTTTGACAAGAGTCATCGGTAGGAGAGAAGATTTAATATGATTGCCTGGCTTTCACGATAATTGATGACACCGTAAGAATAGCTCAGAAACCAGCCGCCTCGGCGCTCCTTCTTGGGGATTTATTAAAGGTGTAATCATTAAATATGTAAATAGTTGATTTATAACCAACAACACAAGGCGGTTAATTGATTTCGCTCAAGCCCACCCCACCCCCCAACAACGTGTGGATTTATGTTGCGTGGAGGTGATGAGTCTGGGGAAAAGATGACTCTTCCGCAGTCCAGATGGATTTGAGTTCAAGATTCTATGATTCGTTGAGCTGTAAGTTTCGGTTATCATCGATTTGGAAGGTTCCCAAAGGTCATCAAGTCCAGCCCCGAATCACAGCTCATTATCAAGGACCTAAGAGAAGTTCTAGGTTTCCAATAGTATCCCGCTGGATTTTTCTGGGAAGGTCAAAGACGGGAGGCTGGAAGCAGCAATTCTCCCATTCTCGGGTTACATACGCTTCAGGTTACATATGCTTCAGGTTACAGACTCCGCTAACCCAGAAATAGTGCTTCAGGTTAAGAACTTTGCTTTAGGATGAGAACAGAAATCGTGCTCCAGTGGTGTGGCAGCAGCAGGAGGCCCCATTAGCTAAAGTGGTGCTTCAGGTTAAGAACAGTTTCAGGTTAAGAACAGACCTCCGGAATGAATTAAGTACTTAACCCGAGGTACCACTGTATTCCTTGTGCCCAACATCTGCTATTTGGAGGTAAAGGTAAAGGTAAAGGGACCCCTGACCATTGGGTCCAGTCGTGGCTGACTCTGGGGTTGCGGTGCTCATCTCACTTTACTGGCCGAGGGAGTCGGCGTACAGCTTCCAGGTCATGTGGCCAGCATGACTAAGCCGCTTCTGGCGAACCAGAGCAGCGCATGGAAACACCGTTTACCTTCCCGCTGGAGCGGTACCTATTTATCTACTTGCACTTTGATGTGCTTTCGAACTGCTAGGTTGGCAGGAGCAGGGACCGAGCAACGGGAGCTCACCCCGTCGTGGGGATTCGAACCACCGACCTTCTGATCGGCAAGTCCTAGGCTCTGTGGTTTAACCCACAGCGCCACCCGCGTCCCATTTGGAGGTACACTGCCCTAACCATGTAGGTTCTCTTTATTGCTCGTGGATGTCAGGAGCTGGAGCAAGTCAGCAATAAAACACAGGTGACACTGAAGTTAACTCTTTATTCAACTCTTCCCAGTAGGTCTTCCCCTGTGATAAACAAAAATCTGCCCTTATTCCCTTATGGGGAACACAAGAGCCCTTATAGACTCCTTTGCAGGTTCTCCATCGGTCGGAGAAAATAACAGAGGCCAACCAGAGAATATTGAGAAGCAAAGCAGTTAGTAAGCCTGATCTTTTTTGAACTATTGCAACAGGGTGTTCCTCTCAGGAAAGGAGGAAGACCCTGAACAAAGGTGTGCCCACCCTTATATAGACATTTTAAATTGCCCACCCTGGAGTTCAAGACCACCTCCAGAAACATCATACCTATATCACAGAAAAGGTGGTCTACAACAGAAATCTGAGTGTGTTGTTTATCTCCTGTCTGGCAGACCTGTCACTTGATTGGATACTCTGGGGAGTCTGGCCAGTCTTTTGTAATGACAAATACCGTATTTTTTGCTCTATAAGACTCACTTCTTCCCTCCTAAAAATAAGGGGAAATGTGTGTGCGTCTTATGGAGCGAATGCAGGCTGTGCAGCTATCCCAGAAGCCAGAACAGCAAGAGGGATTGGTGCTTTCGCTGCGCAGCGATCCCTCTTGCTGTTCTGGCTTCTGAGATTCAGAATGGTTTTTTTCTTGTTTTCCTCCTCCAAAAACTAGGTGCGTCTTGCGGTCTGGTGCATCTTGTAGAGCGAAAAATACGGTACTTAGTTCCTGAGCCAGGTCACAGGCTCGCCCTATTCATACACAGACATACCCTTAAGACAGGATCTGTGATGGAGCAGACAATGGAGAAGGCTGCGTACAGTTCTGGTTGCCTCGGCTCCAACAGGGTATTGGAAAAGGTTAGGGCTGTAAATGGCTACTAGCCACAATTCTACCTCCCCTGTCGGAGGCAGTATACTTGTGAATACCAGCACTTGGGGAGAGTTGTGGCTTTGGTTTGGTGATGATACACAGAGAAGAAGAAGAGTTTGGATTTGATATCCCGCTTTATCACTACCCTGAGGAGTCTCAAAGCGGCTAACATTCTCCTTTCCCTTCCTTCCCCACAGCAAACACTCTGTGAGGTGAGTGGGGCTGAGAGACTTCAGAGAAGGGTGACTGGCCCAAGGTCACCCAGCAGCTGCATGTGGAGGAGCGGAGACGCGAACCCGGTTCCCCAGATTACGAGACTACCACTCTTAACCACTACACCACACTGGCTCTTGCAGGGGTCAACAAGCTGTTCCTGCTGTTCTTCTGCAAGAGCCAACGATTTTCCTGTCCTCTCCCACTGCCCCCCCGCAACTCCTCGGTTATCTGAACTGGGATTGGATGTGCCTAAAAATAAAATTCAGATCTCCGCCGGGTCCTTTTGCTATTGCTTCAGAAAGCTGTCGGTGCACCTCCACAACTGACTGCCAGGCCCATTTTGAAGGCCCCCACAAGTTAGTGCCTATCATGTGCCAAGGAGTTCCACTGGTTAATTAGACAGGTTGCTTCTCTGGAGTCGGGATGGAGAGAAAACCGGCCCTTACAGACTCTCTTTTATTCTTTCTCTGACTTTGGCATTCCCCCGCTTTCTGGACGCCTCCTTTTTGCTGTATTGTCTGAGGCGGACACTTTAAAAGCTGCTCTAAATCAAATAAACGGGCCATTCCAAGTGAAATATTCTCCCCTTTCTGTGCTTCTGCCTGTGCCCAAAGGGGTCTCTTGGAAACATTTCAGCCTGGAGAACAATAAGAAGATCCTGTCTCTTGGCTGCGTGATTGCACAGCACCCCTCCAAAGAGAGGCTCGTGTTTGTCCAGGCAGAGAGAGGTTTTGGGTAGAGTCAGGAGAGAAATTTGTTTGGTCTCCTTTTAATGAGAACCTAGCCAATTGGCGGGACGCGGGTAGCGCTTTGGGTTAAACCACTGAGCCTAGAACTTGCTGATCAGAAGGTCGGCGGTTCGAATTCCCGTGACGGGGTGAGCTCCCGTCGCTCAGTCCCTGCTCCTGCCAACCTCGCAGTTCGAAAGCACCTCAAAGTGCAAGTAGATAGATAGGTACCACTCCAGCGGGAAGGTAAATGGCGTTTCCGTGTGCTGCTCTGGTTCGCCAGAAGCGGCTTAGTCATGCTGGCCACATGACCCGGAAGCTGTACGCCGGCTCCCTCGGCCAGTAAAGCGAGATGAGCACTGCAACCCCAGAGTCGGCCACGACTGGACCTAATGGTCAGGGGTCCCTTTACCTAGCCTTTGGAAAAGGACAACCCAAATAATCGTCTTTTTAAAAATATATATAATTTTTTATTAGTTTTTTTAACATACCATTTTCAACAGTTATTAAACATATTTTTACATCTTATTCAATATTTTGACCAGTCCAGTCTGAAAATTTTCCAATCTAATCTCTTAGTATACATTTCTTTTTTTCCTTGTTACATTTAAAACTCATAACCAACATCTCTGTTCTTTATCTACTTTGTAGCACCCAACAAAACTTCTTGTAGTCCTACTAGAGTAATTTGCTGATTACAATTGCTCTTCAAATAGTTTGTATACTTCTTCCAATCTTCTGTAAATCTCTGTTCCTGCAGGTTTCGAATCCTTCCTGTCATTTTGTCCAATTTTGCATAGTCCATTATTTTCGTCTGCCATTCTTCTTTCGAACCCAAATAATCGTCTTACCCCATATTTGCCCTCTCAGCTGCTTTGATCTGCAGAACTGGCTCTGGTACCCATTCCACATCTGTAAGAAATCATTTCGTGTGGCGGCACTTTTACATGTCGGAACTCCCTGCCGGTTGATAACAGGCGTCTTCACTACACTTTTTCTGGGACCTGCTAAAAACATTTTTGTTTAGTCAAGCCTATCCTTTTCTTTTAAAAAGAAAAAAAAGAAAGTTGATGGGAGTTTTAGCCTGTTTTTAGGTAAAGGTAAAGGGACCCATTAGGCCGAGTCGTGACCGATCAGAAGGTCGGCGGTTCGAATCCCCACGACGGGGTGAGCTCCCGTTGCTCGGTCCCAGCTCCTGCCCACCTAGCAGTTCAAAAGCACCTCAAAGTGCAAGTAGAGAAATAGGTACCACTCCAGTGGGAAGGTAAACGGCGTTTCCGTGCGCTGCTCTGGTTTGCCAGAAGCGGCTTAGTCCTGCTGGCCACATGACCCGGAAGCTGTACGCCGGCTCCCTCGGCCAGTAAAGCAAGATGAGCGCCGCAACCCCAGAGTCGTCCGTGACTGGACCTAATGGTCAGGGGTCCCTTTACCTTTACCTTAGCTGTATGTATAATAGGTTTGTTTTGTGTTTCGTTTTGTGTTTGTGAATATTGTATTTACCAATTTTAAAAAAGGAAAAAAAGGAAAAAAAGAAAGCGTATTTGAATGTAAGTAGTTTTGCCTGAGAAGGGACTGCGAGATACTGTATTTACAATGCAGTCAAACCAGCAATGCACGTTTGCTTGATAGGCACATGACATGAACTGAAGCTCGCAGAGTTTTCCTGTAAGTTTGCTAGAGAGAACTTTGAGTGCCACTTCCACTGTGCCCTGACATGGGACTCTGCTATACAGCTGCAAATATAATGTGTTCAGTCCATTTTGAGCGCAGTATACAAATGCGACATTAGATGGCGATGGTGTGCTTATGGCAAATTCAATATATTTTTCAAAACGCTTAAAGAAACCACAACATTTTCACAGCGTTTTATTTACATGTGTCTAGATTCCACCATAGGGACGCAGGTGGCGCTGTGGGTTAAACCACAGAGCCTAGGACTTGCTGATCAGAAGGTTGGTGGTTTGAATCCCCGCGCCGGGGTGAGCTCCCGTTGCTCGGTCCCTGCTCCTGCCCACCTAGCAGTTCAAAAGCACGGCAAAGTGCAAGTAGATAAATAGGTACCGCTCTGGCGGGAAGGTAAACGGCATTTCCGTGTGCTGCTCAGTCCTGCTGGCCACATGACCCGGAAGCTGTATGCCGGCTCCCTCAGCCAATAAAGCGAGATGAGCACCACAACCCCGGAGTTGGCCACGACTGGACCTAATGGTCAGGGGTCCCTTTACCTTTACCTAGATTCCACCATGGGGAGGGCATAACCAAATATTATCTCCACACCTCCTTTTTCCTGTTTGCCCTCATTCAGCAATGCAGATCACCTGCTAAGTCTGAGCTCCAGACTTAAGCATGTCTTTTTCACTGAATTAGCATTTTTAAGCCTGCTCCGGAACAAAGCTGCTGTATCTGTTACTTTTGCCAGTGTGTAAATGTTATTTTTGCCTTTTACAAGACTGTTTGTGTGTTTATCTTGTTTTAAGGGGGAGAAAAGTGGGCGACACCAGGAGAATCCAGTCTGCCTTAAAGCATCCTGGATTACTTAAACCAAAAGGCTAAAACCAGCCTATCTAAGCTTCCTTTTTAAGCTGCAAAGGGGTAGCACTCTGCTGAACACACAAATGTGAAGGAGGGAGGATAATATCAAATAAATATATCCCCTCCTAGCTTCTGTACACATCCTAACGAATTCTTCTCGCAGATCCTGACTTCTAAAGCTATGGCTACAAGAAATGTTTTGACTCCAGACATTTGCTAAGCACTGTGCAATGAATTGAAAAGGATGTTCAAAATAACTTTCGTAAAACAACAACAACCAGAAGCTTTTCTTTTGGGAATTGCAGGGACAGAACTAACTAAATTGTATGGAAATTTATTCATGTTGGCAAGGTGATGTCTCTACTTTTTTAGACAGCATCTTAAAAAGTAGAGACATCACCTTGCCAACAAAGGTCCGTATAGTTACAGCTATGGTTTTCCCGGTAGTGATGTATGGAAGTGAGAGCTGGACCATCAAGAAGGCTGATCGCCAAAGAATGGATGCTTTTGAATTCTGGTGCTGGAGGAGACTCTTGAGAGTCCCATGGACTGCAAGAAGATCAAACCAATCCATTCTGAAGGAAATCAGCCCTGAGTGCTCACTGGAAGGACAGATCCTGAAGCTGAGGCTCCAAGACTTTGGTCACCTCATGAGAAGAGAAGACTCCCTGGAAAAGACCCTGATGTTGGGAAAGATGGAGGGCGCAAGGAGAAGGGGATGACAGAGGACGAGATGGTGGGACAGTGTTCTCGAAGCGACCAGCATGAGTTTGACCAAACTGCGGGAGGCAGTGGAAGACAGGAGGGCCTGGCGTGTTCTGGTCCAGGGGGTCACGAAGAGTCGGACACGACTAAGCGACTAAACAACAACATGCTACTACAGCGGCAAGAATGCTACTTGCCCCAAATTGGAAAGAAGAAGAAGTCCCATCAAAGGAAGAATGGATACAAAAACTTATGGACGATGCAGAAATGGCAAAACTTCCAGGAAGAATAAGAAATCATGATAACAAATTCTTTATAAAAGAATGGAAATGGTTCCTTGAATATTGACAGATAAATTGCAAACAGATAAAAACATTGGCAGGATTATTGTAATAACCTGCAGTTTAACGAGAGTATATATTTAAAGTGGATAATTAAAGGAGCAAATTAAATGAATTTGGATATACAGAAGATATTAAAAAGTAAATTTAAGGAACTGCAGAAGGAGGGAGAAGGAAGTCAAACTTCGAAATGCTAAATTGATTGTAAAACTGCTTTGTAAAAAGCATGATGGGTGTTGTAGTTCAACAGCACCTGGAGGGCCAGAGTTCCTGGGCTGCAAATCTGTACAGACTCACACAAGAAAAAGCTCACTTGAGCTTGATGGGACTTGCTCTTGAGTAAGCTAGCATGGAGTAGCACCATAAGGGAACAAGCATGAATATTTTTAATCGGATTATAGGCAAGAACGGAGAGAGCCACTAAATGATGAGGCCTTATTTCAATCAACATGGCATCTTTACATTTATTTCTGGCTCTTGGGAAATCACTTGACCATAGCCACAGAGGCTGTCAATCAGTCTGTTCCATTTTGACACCAATTCAAATAAACGGCGGCATTTTCTTAATGCGGGATTTCACGAAGAGTGTTGCGATCTTGGGACTTGCAGAGGGATGGACTTGATGAACCTCGGGGTCCCTTCCTGACTGTACAATTCTGTTCTTGACATAAATATGTAAATTGTTGTTGTTTAGTCGTTTAGTCGTGTCCGACTCTTTGTGACCCCATGGACCAGAGCACGCCAGGCACTCCTGTCTTCCACTGCCTCCCGCAGTTTGGTCAAACTCATGCTGGTAGCTTCGAGAACGCTGTCCAACCATCTCGTCCTCCGTCGTCCCCTTCTCCTTGTGCCCTCCATCTTTCCCAACATCAGGGTCTTTTCCAGGGAGTCTCCTCTTCTCATGAGGTGGCCAAAGTCTTGGAGAACAGTGTCCAACCATCTCGTCCTCTGTCATCCCCTTCTCCTTGCGCCCTCCATCTTTCCCAACATCAGAGTCTTTTCCAAGGAGTCTTCTCTTCTCATGAGGTGGCCAAAGTCTTGGAGCCTCAGCTTCAAGATCTGTCCTTCCAGTGAGCACTCAGGGCTGATTTCCTTCAGAATGGAGAGGTTTGATCTTCTTGCAGTCCATGGGACTCTCAAGAGTCTCCTCCAGCACCAGAATTCAAAAGCATACGTTCTCCGGCGATCAGCCTTCTTTATGGTCCAGCTCTCACTTCCATATATCACTACTGGGAAAACCATGGCTTTAACTATACGGACCTTAAATCTGTAAATAAAACCCGTTAAGTCTACCAGGTTGGCTCAGTGCAAGATTGCACTGCTTTGCTCTGAAAGCTGGCTTCACGCCTCCTAATGCAAATGTCTAATTTGCTGTGTTTACAAATGCTAACTCGACGACATGCCCTAGATGGATTGGGTTTCAGTCTGAACCGAGAACTCCCCCCCCCCCATAAAGGATGGAAGGATATTTAAAGACATTTCTAGGCACCCTGTCTAAAAAATTAACAACAATTCCATTTTCTCAAGCAAACTTAACCAGTGTATCGGGGATTTTGCTTGGTTTTAGGAAAATCAAACAGGTGTTTGTTTCTGGGAAGGCGAGAGACTTTCGCAATGCCCAGTGGAGTCTTCTCAAGCGACACACACGCAGTTTGAAACTTTTCGCTTCCTCCTGCAAGGCTGTCTGGGTAGCAGCTGTTTGATCGCACTCAGTTTTGTAAGTGTGCGGTCTCCATGGAGACAAGCAAATCTGTTTCCAGTTACTGTCACACAGCTCAGAGGAGTCCGCTTTGGTCCCTGCAGTAATGACAGAATGCCCATTCCCCGGGCAGATTGGCATCGCTCTCCTTTGTCAGTGCTGCCAGTCTGATCCCTTGGAAGGGCCTTTTCTTGAGGCCAGAGTCCTGACGCTCTTCAAGCTACAAGAAAGGAGATTCCAACTCAACACCAAGAAGAACTTTGAACTGCTTCCATGTTATTTGGATACTGGCTCTCGTAGGAACGCCTTGGTTTTAAGTCAGAGAGTTGGTCTGGAAGTCTGGAGCAGGGTGTTCTCCCCACTCCATGCAAATTCTCCCTTCTCCCTCTTACCTGTATTATTTTTGGGGGGATTTCAGCAGCAGCCACAGCGGTGCAGAAGACATACCCTGCAAGAAAGAAGGAATCCCTGAATGTGTGAATGGTCTGTCACTGACCAAACAACCAGGGACGGGGCTTCAAGAAGCCGTTGCAGGAAGTCCCAGGTGAACAGAGGGCTCTTGGGCTCAAATCCTGTTTGTGGCCAGGGGCATACCGAGGGGGGGGCAGGGGGGTGCCCCCCAAACCCGCAAATCACGAGCGGCAAAGCATAGAGCAGCAAAGCAATAGAATTCCCCTGTCCCCTTACCTGTGAGGCGAGAGGCCATTGTCTCGGCTCCAGCCCCTCCCGGGATGCGGCGGCTCCCAGGCTGAGCCTTCTCCTCGCTGCAAAACAAAGGGAGACATCAGCCGGCGCCTGGCTCCCAGCCACGCGAGCCCCAGTCTGGGGCAGGAGGGTGGGGATCTGGGAAGGGGGCATTTCTTCCTACCTGATCTTATTAACTGCCCCACCCTGAACTCCTCCATGCGGGCGTCTGGGCTCCGTCCCGACCGGCCTGGCACAGAGGCAGCAGCCAAAGTCTCCCCCGGCTCTGGAATAACTCTTGAGTTGTTCTTGATGGGGAAGAAGAAACAAACTCCGTTGTTCTGATTGCTTGGAGGAGTTGGAACCAGATAAATATACAGATGAAAATATTTATTATTATCATCTATATATTTAGACATATTTATGGACAACTTTTGGAGCCAATTTTGTGCCTCACCCCTCACCTGCGCCCCTGGCGGGGGCCCACCTCACCACCCCCTAGCTAGGGCCCTGCCTGGACCACAGAGAAACCCTCTCCATAAAACTATAGCGATCTCTGAATCAGGCCTTCCTCCTCCAGCCCCAAGATCCCTGGGAAACACTTCCCCTGCCACACAAGGTCACAACATACCTCTGGATTTTGCTGGGTTTCCCTGCACCACTGGGCTGCTGCTGGTTCCCCAAACTACGGCCCTGCAAACGAAGAAGGACATTGTACTCTCTAGGTGGGCAGATCAAGCACCCCTGCCAGGCTGCCCATGCCCACGTCACCACAGGCTGCCAACCTGCTCCTGCCTGGGTGCCTGACCCCTGGCTTGGAAGGAGGGGGGCGAGGGGCTGGGGCGAGACGGGAGTGCAACCCCCAACCCAGCCCTGTTTCACGCAGGTCATGCCATGACCTCCCTGCACATGTGGGGAATGGATTCCCCATGGAATTAACCTACCACAATCTCCAGAGGTTGTGCCCCTCCAGCCTCATTCATTGTTGGGCGTCTCAGAAGCCTTTTATGTCCTAGGAGACAGAAAGGAAAATAAAAAACATAGGAAGAGGTTACAGGTGGGAAATGTCTGGGAATCCCAAAGTCTAAACTCAGAGACCTAGACTCAGGATCCAGCCTGGACCTCAACCTTTCCCTGTTCCCTCCATGTGCCCTATTAAAGATTGTAAGTGAGAGCTGGACCATAAAAAAGGCTGATCGCTGAAGAATGGATGCTTTTGAATTCTGGTGCTGGAGGAGACTCTTGAGAGTCCCATGGACTGCAAGAAGATCAAACCTATCCATTCTGAAGGAAATCAGCCCTGAATACTCACTGGAAGGACATATCCTGAAGCTGAGGCTCCAAGACTTTGGCCACCTCATGAGAAGAGAAGACTCCCTGGAAAAGACCCTGATGTTGGGATAGATGGAGGGCACAAGGAGAAGGGGACGACAGAGGACGAGATGGTGGGACACTGTTCTCGAAGCTATGAATATGAGTTTGACCAAACCGTGGGAGGCAGTGGAAGACAGGAGTGCCTGGCGTGCTCTGGTCCACGGGGTCACGGAGAGGTGGACACGACTAAATGACTAAACAACAAGTTGCTTTGGGAGACGATAATCAGGCATAGCCCAGTTCTGTGAAGCTTGGAGGGGGGTGTGAGGCATCTGGGCTTTAGCAGTACAGTGGTGCCTCGGGTTAAGAACCTAATTCATTCTGGAGGTCTGTTCTTAACCTGAAACTGTTCTTAACCTGAGGTACCACTTTAGCTAATGGGGCCTCCCGCTGCCGCCACGCCGCCAGAGCACGATTTCTGTCCTCATCCTGAAGCAAAGTTCTTAACCTGAGGTACTATTTCTGTAGAATCCAAGCCCTGGCTCCATGGCTCACCTGAATAAAGGGAATCCTCTTGCCGCCAAGTTGGGAGAGACCCCCTTCTTTCATCACATCCTGAGAGCGATGGCGGCTGTGCTGCTACTTCTAAGTCCAGCTCAGCTTCACACACACCCCCGGGCCCCCTTCTAGAACCCACCGCTCTCAACCGACTCTCACCTGCCCCCCCCGTTCAAACTCCCTTTCCAAGCCTCCTTCCATCTTCCGTCTCCACCAGAATTCCACTCTCTCTCTTCCCCCTCCCTCCCTGCTTGACATTCCCTTTGGAATTGTAAGAGCATCACCTCCATTTGCCATATTGCAGAAACAGGGGAAGAGGGGGCTGATGGGGAAATGTCCGGGAATCCCAAAGTCTAAACTCAGAGACTCTGGCTTATGTGTCTCAGGAGAACTCAGGATCCACCCTGGACCTCAACCATTCTCTGTTCCCTCCCTGTGTCATACAAAAGATTATAAGCTCCTCGGGGCAGGGACCTTTTGATCAAGGTTCTAGTTACAGGTACCGGTAGGTAGCAGTGCTGGTCTGCTGTAGTCGAAACAAAATAAAAAAAATCCTTCCAGTAGCACCTTAGAGACCAACTAAGTTTGTTATTGGTATGAGCTTTCGTGTGCACGCACAGTTCTTCAGATATCTGAAGGCATCTTCAGATATCTGAAGGTATCTGAAGAAGTGTGCATGTACACCATCTGTTGTAAACAAAAATTGCCCTTTTCCCTTATGAGGTATCCAAGAGCCCATATAGAGTCCTTACATAGGTTCCCTATTGGTAGGAGAGAATAACAGAGGCCAACCAGAGAATATTGAGAAGCAAAGCAGCTAGTAAGCCTGATCTTTACTGAACTGTTGCAACAGGGTGCTCCCCTCACCCGCAGGAAAGGAGGAGGACGCTGGTGGCGCTGTGGGTTAAACCACAGAGCCTAGGACTTGCTGATCGGAAAGTCGGAGGTTCGAATCCCCACTCGGTCCCTGCTCCTTCCAACCTAGCAGTTGCTTTCCTTTCGGACCCCACCAGCGAGGCTGAGAGGGGGGTCTTGTTGTCTAGGTAGCCCAGGACCTCCATAGATGCTGCCCAGGCTTGCCAACCTGGGGGAGGTCACTTCAGTGCTGCTATCAAAGCAATTAGAACCTCACCCCTCTCGAGACAGACAGATGCCAACAATCTATTGCATTTATATGGGACGCAGGTGGCGCTGTGTGTTAAACCACAGAGCCTAGGACTTGCCGATCAGAAGGTCGGCGGTTCAAATCCCCGCGACGGGGTGAGCTCCCGTTGCTCGGTCCCTGCTCCTGCCAACCTAGCAGTTCGAAAGCACATCAAAGTGCAAGTAGATAAATAGGTACCGCTCCGGCGGGAAGGTAAACGGCGTTTCCGTGCGCTGCTCTGGTTCGCCAGAAGCGGCTTAGTCCTGCTGGCCACATGACCCGGAAGCTGTACGCCGGAAGCTTGGCCTATAGAGCGTGATGAGTGCCACAACCCCAGAGTCGTCCGCGACTGAACCTAATGGTCAGGGGTCCCTTTATTGCATAGATCAATGAGAAGCTGGATGGAACCGAAAAGGTCCTCGTGTGGATGCAGTGACTGCTTTGGTCTCTTTTCCCCACAACTTTCCCCCAACATTTCTGTAGCGGAGACTTCAGCTGCCCCTCTGCTCATTGGGTGGTGCAAACCCGCAGCTCTGTATCATATTTTTTTGAACTGTGGCAGCCTCAGCAGCCTCAGTATAGGGCCTGGGCAGGAGGGAGGGAGGGTGAAAACTGCCCGTGCCAGAAATAAATAAACAAACTGCTCTGCCCTGAATGAAGGAGCTCCAGGATTTAATCTGACAGACGCGGAGACGCTTCATTTGAGACAGAATGGCAGAGGCCTGGTGACTGGCAGGCATCTGGAATAATGGCTCTCGGTTTTGTCATAACATTGCAAGATCATCCGAGGAGCAGCAAGGACCAGGCATCTCGGCACCCGCTCTGGGCCTGTTTCGCTCGCTGTAAAAAGCCGTCAGCTCAGCGAGGAAGGAAAGGAGCTCGGGGCTGGGGGCGGGCGGGAGAGATTTATGCCTGTCATCTCTGACTCAGTTTTAGACTCCGGCAGGTCTTTAAAAGCTTCTAACGCTGCCTGTGGGTTTGTCCTGAGGCTTCAGCTGTAGGATGGTAGAATCATGAGATCATAAAACATTGGACTAGGAAAGGACCACAGCTAATAAAAGGCCATGTGACCTCTGTTTGGAAACATCCAAAGAAGGAGAGCCCACTACCTCCCAGGGAAGTCCGAACCCAAAGGGTGCTCATCAATGACCGAACCCAAAGGGTGCTCATCAATGGTGCTCATCAATGGTTCCTCTTCATCCTGGAGAAGAGTGACTAGTG
>JAXCMG010000041.1:957486-981589 GCA_034642415.1 Podarcis siculus
GCCCTTGTGGTCTCTTCCAACTCTATGATTCTATGATTCTAAGTCTGTTCCACTGTCAAACACCTCTTCCCACCAGAAAGTTCTTCCTGATATTTCGTTAAAGTGTCTCTTTTCTTGTCATTCGAATCCATTGGTTCAGGTCCATCTTCTGTGTGACAGCCCTTCAGATCTTTGAAAGTGGCAGAAGTCGGTCCGACCGTCGAGAAAACAGTTTCTGCGTGTGCTGTAGAGGGGGCAGGTGTGGCTCATCCACCTGGGAAAGGAGATGGAAAACTCTGATCCTAAGTGTCCGCTGCCTTGCAAGACATCTTCAAGATACTACTACTACTACCTTTATTGTCAATGTACAACCTGTGTGCAATCAAATTAAACTAGCATCCCCCCCAAAAAAACACTCAGTCTCATTGCACTCTGTGCTTATCGCACCACACAAGACCTCGCAAGTCAGTTGCGCTATGTTATTTTCTGTTCAACAGCCTAACAGCCCATGGATAGAAGCTATTTTTTACGCTGTTGGTACGGCTTATTATACTTCTATATCTCCTGCCCAAGGGTAGAAGATGAAAGAGGTGCTGGCCGGGGTGTGTCATCCCTGATAATTTTTCTCACTCTCCTAAGGCTATGATCCCTTGCGATGTCATCTTTGGGGCTCAAGGGACAGCCCATGATATCCTGTGCTGTGTTCACCACCCTCTGTGGAGACTTTCTGTCCATGGCTGTCAAGCCAACGTACCACACTGTGATACAATATGAGAGGACACTTTCTATTGTGGTAAAAGAAGTTCATCAGTTGTTGTTTAACATTATTCCTTCGCAAGACCCTGAGGAAATGAAGTCTCTGTTGGGCCTTTCTGACCACCTGAGCTATGTTGATTTTTCAAGTGAGGTCCTCATTCAGGTAAATTCCCAGGAGAAGAAAAGGCTAAGTTGTAAACAAACCCAGACTGGAGTCCCCTAAAACAGTTCGATGGCGCCTTGTTCACCTCCTTCTGGCAACTCCTGCAGCCAAGCCGGTGCCAGATGTCTTGCTCTGTTTTCCTTTGGACAACCTCAGTGGGGCTGAGAGGGGAGTCTCAATGTCTGGGCACCCAGGACCCCAGACACACTGCCCAGGCCATATTCTCTTTGTTGTTGTTTAGTCGTTTAGTCGTGTCCGACTCTTCGTGACCCCATGGACCAGAGCATGCCATGCCCTCCTGTCTTCCACTGCCTCCCGCAGTTTGGTCAAACTCATGTTGGTTGCTTCGAGAACACTGTCCCACCATCTCATCCTCTGTCGTCCCCTTCTCCTTGTGCCCTCCATCCTTCCCAACATCAGGGTCTTTTCCAGGGAGTCTTCTCTTCTCATGAGGTGGCCAAAGTACTGGAGCCTCAGGATCTGTCCTTCCAGTCAGCACTCAGGGCTGATTTCCTTCAGAATGGATCGGTTTGATCTTCCTGCAGTCCATGGGACTCTCAAGAGTCTCCTCCAGCACCAGAATTCAAAAGCATCCATTCTTCGGCGATCAGCCTTCTTTATGGTCCAGCTCTCACTTCCACACATCACTCCTGGGAAAACCATAGCTTTAACTATACGGACCTTTGTCGGCAAGGTGATGTCTCTGCTTTTTAAGATGCTGTCTAGGTTTGCCTTCAGTAACAGACAAATGCCAACAATTATATATATAAACACTCACATATAATATAAATGCTCACACACAACATGAGCAAAAAGTATCTGCAAGCAGTGCTGAGGATTCCTCCAGAAAAAGAGAGGAGGTGGGGTTTTGCTTTTTTGACTTCGGATTCTGCTGTAAAATGCTTCCCCAAACAGCGAGTCAAATCAGTTCTCCCCTAATGCTGTTTTTGTCGGAAAGGCTGTCCAACTTTCCCATTGCTTTGGGAAATAAGTGTCGGCTGGAATTGGACGCAGACTGAAACAGCCCCAATCAGTCGCACTCTGGCTGTTTTGGAAGCTGGGCCAGCCTTGAACCTCGCTCCCCTCCCTTTCTGCTAGATTTTGGGTTAGCTGTCTGACTGCTGAGAGATAAGCCATTATGAACTGAACCTGCTAATGAATTGATCATCTCCCTATGATCTGTGGCCACATTCCCCTGGCATGGGGGGATGAGGACGGGACACACACGAAGAATCCACCAAAGGATCAGAGCAGAACGAGATGAGCGAGAGAGCGTCAGAATTTGCAGGGTAATTGTATGGATTCTTTTAAAAAAGGAAAGGGAAAGATTTTTGACAGCTGTAGTTTAGTCATCTAATCCTTCTTCCAGGAGCCAGATGGAACCTAGCTATGCAGTCTAATTTCTTTACATTTCGCAGAGCCAGAGTGAACGTATTTGCAAACATTTGGAATTTCCCAGTTTCACCACTTTGCATGCTAAATGCAACTTTTCCCACCCCCACCACCACTTTGAACACTGGAAATTGGCATTTGGGTTGTTAAAAAATTTAAACAAGGGCTGTGGAACAATGTGGCATCACTTAAAAGAAGAAAAGAAGAAATCCGTTTTCTATATAAACATATATGATGCAGGAGGTTATCATGGGGAGTGCTTTGTGGGGAAGAGGGATTGGGACCTAAGGAAGAGAGGAGTCCCATAGAGCTGCTGCCAGCCAGAGCCAATAGGTCTCACCCGTCCTGAAGCAGCTTCTGCATACTCTCCAAGTGAGCTCTACACTGCCTACTCAGAAGTAAGTCCCATTGAGTTCAATAGGATTTACTCTGGTATGTCCCTGACCATTCTCACAGTTTCCATCCTCCTTCTCCTTCTCCACCTTTTCCCCTGACACGGACTCAAGGCAGCTTACAGCTAAAATTTCATTTCGTTCCATTTATATGTGGAAAATGTTGATACCTTCCCACACGGACTTTTTCTTTGCAACAATCCTGTGAATTAGGTGAGGTGGGGAGGTTGTGATTGGCTCAAGGTTTCCATATTTCACCTGAGAAATCTTGGAGGGAGGGTATGTTTCTGGTGGTCCCCTTGAGAACATTTGGGAATCCCCATGGGCAGACACCCCCAAACTCGGCCTTCCAGATGTTTGGGGACTACAATTCCCATCATCCTTGACCACTGGTCCTGTTAGCTAGGGATGATGGGAGTTGTAGTCCCAAAACAACTGGAGGGCCGAGTTTGGGGATACCTGCTCAAGGGCAATACTTCCTGTCGCAGAACCAGTGTCATTGCTTTGACCAGTGTGGAAACAGTGATTCTTCAACATCACCTTCGTTGGACTGGTCATGTTGTTCGGATGCCCCTGATTATTGTCTTCCAAAGCAACTACTCTATTCCGAACTTCAAAATGGAAAGCGTGATGCTGGTGGTCAACAAAAGAGGTTTGAAGACTCTCTCAAGGCAAATCTTTAAAAATGTAGTATAAACACCACAACTGGGAAACACTGGCCTGCAAGCGCTCCAGTTGGAGAACAGCCTTGACCAAAGGCATCCTGGGCTTTGAAGACACTCGAACTCAGGACGCAAGGGAGAAATGTGCTAAGAGGAAGGCAAGCTTGGGAAATCCACACCGTGATCAACTCCCGCCCGGAAACCTATGTCCCCACTGTGGAAGGACGTGTGGATCCAGAATTGGCCTCCATAGTCACCTACGGACTCACTGTTAAGACCGTGTACATGGAAGACAATCTTACTCGGCTACGAGGGATCGCCAAAGAAGAAGAAGAAGAAGAAGGTGGTTCAATATATAGGGCAGCTGCATAATGCAGCTAAGAGGAAGGCATGCTTGGCAAACCCTCACCAGGATCAACTCCCACCCGGAAACCTATGTCCCCACTGTGGAAGGATGTGTGGATCCAGAATTGGCCTCCACAGTCACTTATGGACCCACTGTTAAGACCGTATTCATGGAAGACAATGATCGCCAAAGAAAGAAGAAGACTTTCTGTCACCATCTAGTGTCACAATTGTATTTTGCACTTTACAACACTTTTAAAACGTTTTATCTGCAGCTGTGTAGATGAGTCATAGAATCATCAAGTCAAACCCTCTGCAATGCAGGAATCAACCCATGAATGACTCGGGCAAGGCTCTCTCTGTCCAGGAATGGCTATAGCTGCTGAGCCAGTTGCAGTTGACTTCCAGCCACGGAGGCCACCAGAGCTGTCAGGGACTGGATATAGAAACACCCCCAAACTGGGGAGCTGCTCCTGCAGGGGGAGGGCAACCTGATGCAGAGAAGGCAGTGGGCATGACAGGGTTGGAGATGATGGGGATCAAATTTGGGACTTTCTGCACGCAGGCAAGGCCTATGACCATTCCAAAGCCGTCCCTCTGCTTCTGAACTTGAGCTATATGTTCAGTTGTCGTATGATAACCCTTTATGAGCAAAAAATTTTATGCCCTTCCTGTTTATGCAGCCTAAAGTGGTATCTCCCTCTTTTTGAGGGGTTGTGTTCAATGTGAGTCCTACTCTGAGTAGAATCGTGGAATTTTAGAAGGGGCCACGAGAGTCATCTAGTCCAGCCCCCTGCAATGTTTCACCCACAACCCTGAGATTAAGAGTCTTATGGAAACAGCAGGAACTTCCAACATTGGAAGAATGGCAGATAAAGATGGTGGAATATGTAGAATTGGCAAAGCTGACGGGGAAGATAAGGAATCGGCGTGACAAACTGTTCCAAAAGGACTGGAGCAAATTTATATTTTATATGAAAGAAAATTGCAAACGTTTGAAAACGTTTGTAGGTTTGAGTTGAACTGTTTTGTAATGTGAATATAAGGAGCTGATTTACATATAATGAGGTGAAATGTTAAAGGAAGATAGAAAGTAAAAAGGGAGTTATAGAGATGCTAAGAATTTGGTAAAGAAGTCATAAAGAGGGAGGGAAGGAGGTCGGTGCTCAGTTGAGCAATGTTTAAGGTTATTGTTGTATGTTACAAAATGTGATTATGATAAATATGGAAAACTCAATAAAAATTATTAGAAAAAAGAGAGATTAAGAGTCTTATTCAGTAGACTGAATTAACCCTCAGAACCCAATGAAATGGACAAACTTGGACCCATTCTTTTCACTGGGTCTGCGGTGAGTAGGATTTGAGTTCACCCTTTCCTCCCTTTCTCTTCCAGTTAACCAACATTTTGTATTTTATTTTATTGTGTACCATATTTTTCGCTCTATAAGACGCACCAGACCATAAGACACACCTAGTTTTTGGAGGAGGAAAGCAAGAAAAAAAATATTCTGAATCTCAGAAGCCAGAACAGCAAGAGGGATCGCTGCGCAGCGAAAGCAGCAATCCCTCTTGCTGTTCTGGCTTCTGGGATAGCTGCACAGCCTGCATTCGCCCCATAAGACGCACACACATTTCCCCTTACTTTTTAGGAGGGGGAAGTGAGTCTTACAGAGCAAAAAATACGGTAATTATTAGCATTTGCTTGAGGGGTTTTGTGTGTGTGCGCATGCTTATAAATCTGAAAAGGGATTCATTTCCAAATATTTCTCAACTGAATATGAATATTTTGCAGACCCTTCGCTTTAAATTCTTACTGTGATTTTGTGTGTGTGTGTGTGTGAGCGCACGTATAGATCCGGGGAAAAGGGGAATAATAAATCATTTGTAAGTGTCTCTCAGTTCAGAACACTGGACCTGATTTTTGAATCTCTGAAATGTCATGCAGAATCGCTCTGCACCAGGCTGGCTTGCTAGAGCTCCCCTCTCGAATAAAATAGAATCATTTTTAAAGGAAATAATATAAAACACACACCTGGCTACTGTTACATAAGGATCTCCCCCCCCCCACTTCGCCTTAAAAAAAGGAAGAAAGTCTGAATTTCCTATTACTGCTAAACCTAGTACAGCCCTGATCGCACACAAAATGTTCTGTTTCTCTGTGCTCGGAACAGATTTCCCCACTGCTGGATACATGAAAACACCATCCCCTCATAAAGGGGATACCAGATGGGAGATTTAATAAGCATGGATGCTGATTTTTTTTTCATTGCCTGGAGTTTTGTGTGTGTGAGAGAGAGACAGAGAGTTTTTGCCACTCAATTCCATCTGAAATGGGAACATTTGAAGACTGCAGAAAGAAGATCTGAGGAATTCTGAAAAGAAAGTTTTAAGAATATTGTGAGGGGGCGGGGAGGAAACCCCATTGGTAGATCAGCTCAAAATGGAATTTTTACGCCATGGTCTCCGACGTAACGCACCCAAATGCCTCCGAAAAGTCCTTAGGGCAGTGGTTCCCAGACTTCTTCTTGGAGCCCATGTCCTCTGATCCCCAGCACCCCTTACCCTGCCCTACAAAAATCATTGAAAGGTTGGCGGTTCGAATCCCCACGACGGGGTGAGCTCCCATCGGTCGGTCCCAGCTCCTGCCCACCTAGCAGTTTGAAAGCACCCCTAAGTGCAAGTAGATAAATAGGGACCGCTTTATTGCGGGAAGGTAAACAGCGTTTCCGTGTGCGGCGCTGGTGCTGGCTCGCCAGAGCAGCTTCGTCACGCTGGCCACGTGACCCGGAAGTGTCTTCGGACAGCGCCGGCTCCCGGCCTCTTGAGCGAGATGAGCGTGCAACCCTAGAGTCGGTCACGACTGGCCCTGATGGGCAGGGGTACCTTTTACCTTTAAGGAAGATAATAGCACAATAAGACTCAAAACTAGGGGTCAGCAAACCATTTCAGCAGGGGGCCAGTCCACTGTCCCTCAGGCCTCATGGGGGGCTGGACTATATTATGAAAAAATAAATGAATGAATTCCTATGAGCCACAAATAACCCAGAGATGCCTTTTAAATAAAAGCACACATTCTACTCATGTAAAAACACGCTGATTCCCGGACTGTTCGCAGGCCGGATTTAGAAGGCGATTGGGCCGGATCCAGCCCCCGGACCTTAGTTTGCCTACCCATGCTCAAAACAGTAACAGTTAATTGCACATTTATTCAAAGTCCAATTAAAACTACAGTGGTACCTCGAGTTACATACGCTTCAGGTTGCAGACGCTTCAGGTTACAGACTCCGCTAACCCAGAAATAGTACCTCGGGTTAAGAACTTTGCTTCAGGATGAGAACAGAAATCGTGCTCTGGCGGCACGGCGGCAGCAGGAGGCCCCATTAGCTAAAGTGGTGCTTCAGGTTAAGAACAGTTTCAGGTTAAGAACGGACCTCCGGAACGAATTAAGTTCTTAACCCAAGGTACCGCTGTATTTGGTTCCATGAATTCAACAAAATAGATCAACTTGATCCAAACTTGATTTCAAAGTCTAATAGTCATTGACACCTCCAGTACTCCCTGGCTGCCCCCTTGCCTCTTGGCAACTCACCAATTAATCCCACTGCCCCCCAGTGGGGGTTCCACTCACTTTAGGAACCCTTACCATAGGGTGCCGTCCAACAAAGTTGCGTGTCAAGTTCCCTCCCCCAAAAGAAATAAAGACACCGGACACATTATTTATGGTTAATGGGCGTAAATGGCCACAACTTTATTGATTACAGAATTGAAGGTATTGGCCTTAGGCATTGGCTCCTATCACTACCCGGCATGGTAACCGGGAAGGGTTGAACACGAACCGTGGGTGCCCTGCAGGAGTACGCCGACTAGGATCCCCACGGGTGTCACCGCTCGTGGGCGTGCCGGCGGCCCTCACCTTACTAGGTCTCGGACAAGGCAACGCCCCCGGAGTCCTCTACCGGACTACCCTTTTCCTCGGGGGAAGGTGATGGCGTATCCTTCCCCCCCAACCATTTGCATAACAATAGACCCCTGCCAATGCCTAACCGCCAAAACCGCGAAAGTTGTGACGAATTGCTATGAGGTAGGCGAAAAAACCAAAAGGCTGAAAGCCGCCAACTTGGAAAAATTCCTACCAGGCCCCTTGCGGCGACCAACCGAAGTCCATAGCAAGGTCAAGCCTGCCTAATCTAAGGGTGGGTGGGCTGGGAAAACCTCACGCTGCGGAGGGGGAAAGAGGGAGATCCCGGGGCGTGCCTGGCCTTAAATAGCCCAGGCCACGCCTCCCCAGTCCGCCGATTGGCGGACGGGGGGGGGAGGCGGAAAGGCACGCCCCCGGGGAATACCTAGCTCTCGCGGGGGCTAAGTTCCAGCCCCCGCGCTTGTGGGAGGGGCCTGTCCGCAACACCCTCTCCTCCCGAGGCTCGGAAATGGCTTTCTCAAAGTATATTTATTGCAATGAATGGAGGTAACTTGTTCACCCCCAGAATTCATTTCAACGGTCCAGCTCTGAGTTATGACTTTGGATGCAACCCATTGCATTAGATGCAACTGGATAGCTCAGTTGGTTAGAGCACAGTGCTGAGAACGCCAAGGTTGCTGGTTCGATCCCCGTAAGGGACAGAGGCACATTCCTGCATTGCAAGGGGGTTGGACTAGATAACCCCCTTCCAACTCTATGATTCTGTGATCGTCGGGTCAGAAAGTACTCCAAAGCTCATCTAGTCTGCCTCCCGAGACAATACGGGATGCCCACTGTAACAACACCCCTGACAGGTTGGCCATTCTGCCTTTCTAACAATGGAAAGCCTTTATAGAAGGAGATGCGTTATTAAAAGAATTGACCAACAGGCAAAGGATCCCACAAGGTCATACTGGGGAAGACAACTTCACCAACTTTCACACAATGCGTCTAAAATAGCAATAAAAGTTTGATTGTTTACGTATAATTTTTGCAATTGCTTTTGAACTCATCAGAAATGAATAGCAAGCTTACCTGCCCAACTGATTTGTTTTGGATATGGTATGGGGTATTGATTTATTGCAGTGGTGTCCAAACTTTTTTCAAAGAGGGCCAGATTTGATGAAGCGAAGGGCCGTGAAGGCCGACCAAAGGGCCGACCAAATTTGTTGAGCTTTTTGTAGGATTGAAGTTGGTTTTTTTGGATTTTACCCCAGGAAATAAACTGTCACACAGGCCAGATTAAACCGGCTGGCGGCCAAATTAAGCCCCCAAAATGGACTTTGAACATGCCTGATTTATTGGTTGTTGTTTTATAAAAACAAATGCTCCTCCTTTTTTATTTACTCCTTCCTTCCTTCCTTCCTTCCTTCCTTCCTTCCTTCCTATCAGCTGCCAGTCTTGTGTCCATTTGCTTCTCTGACGTGTGTAATATTGTTTTGACGGCTGTAATACATTCTGTTTTCTTTTTTGCGCGTTTTAAAATTGAATAAAGATTAACAAGGCCAAGCAACTTATTTTGGCCTGAGGGCCACAGTCCTGCATGGCCAGCATTCGGGGGGGGGGGGGCTGTAAGCCAGTGGTAGGTGAGACTGGACAACGACAAACATGTAGACTTTTTCCAGGGAGAAAGTTGCAGCAGTTGGGATTATATTAGTTTAAGGCAAGTAAGTGGTGACATGACAGAAGTTTGTAAAATTACTCATGACGTTTACTGCGTGTAATGCATTAAAAGAAAATGTGATGAAAATGATGTACAGATGGTATATTACCCCTGTTAAGTTAGCAAAAATGTATAAAACTAGCAATAAATGTTGGAAATGTAAAGAAAAAGAGGGAACATTCTGTCATATGTGGTGGGAATGCAAAAAGGTGAAATGCTTCTGGGAGATGATATATAATGAGTTGAAAAAAATGTTGAAATATACATTTACAAAGAAACCAGAAGCATTTCTATTGGGAATTATGGGAAGTGATATAAATAAAAAAGAATGTAAGCTTTTTTTATATGCAGTAACAGCAGCTAGAATACTTTTGGCCCAAAAATGGAAGCAATAAGAATTGCCGACGATTGAAGAATGGAGGGTGAAGTTAATGGACTATGCAGAATTAGACAAATTAACAGGAAGGATCCAAAACCGGTGGGACCAGAAATTTGCCAAAGACTGGAGTAAATTTATGAACTATATGAAAAGTATTTGTGATGATCAGACGACGTTTGTAGGTTTACAAGAAGTTCTGTGAGGAGTATTGGAAATATTGTAAAAATGGAGAAGGGGAGATGATATGTTAAGAGAGGTAAGGACAATCTAAAATTAAGTAATGCATGAAAAGTGGTTAAAATGGAAGATCAACAGAGGTGCTGAGGGAAGTCCAATAAGAATGTATTTGTAACAATTTATGTGGTACTGTTTATATTTGGTATGTTAAAATTAATAAAAATGTATTTTTTTTAAAAAAAGTAAAATTACTCATGACATGGAAAAAGTGGATGGAGGATTATTATTCCCCCCCCCCACCTTTCTCTCATAACTCTAGAACTCATGAATACCCTGTGAAACTGAATGTTGGAAGATTGAGATGAAAGAAATGAATTCTTCATGCAGCGCATAGTTAAACTAGGAAACTTGCTCCCTGAGGAGGCAGCGATGCCCACCAATTTGGATACGTTAAAAGAGGGTTATAAGAAAAGAACTTCTCCTTTTCCCTTATGGGGTATTCCAGAACCTGTATAGAGTCCTTAAGTGGGTTCCCTATCAGTAGCAGAAAATAACAGAGGCCAACCAGAGAATATTGAGAAGCAAAGTGGCTAGTAAGCCTGATCTTTATTAAAGCTGTTGCAGCAGGGTCCCCCACTCAGAGGAACCGTATGTAACCTGAAGCGTATGTAACCTGAGGTACCACTGCACTTAATACGTTCTGGAGGTCCGTTCTTAACCTGAAACTGTTCTTAACCTGAAGCACCACTTTAGCTAATGGGGCCTTCTGCTGCAGCTGCGCCGCCGGAGCACAATTTCTGTTCTCATCCTGAAGCAAAGTTCTTAACCCGAGGTAATATTTCTGGGTTAGCGGAGTCTGTAACCTGAAGTGTATGTAACCTGAAGCATATGTAACCTGAGGTGCCACTGTACTTTTATAGAAGACTGTGTCGTGTCTTATCTTTTATGAGGGGGAAAATACCAGAACAGTTATTATAGAGGCTTTAGCGAGCCTGAGCAAACGCATCCGCTGTGAGTTTAAAAGGGGGAATGTTACTTTGCTAAAATTGCGAACTTGTTAACACAAGTTGGAAAGGCTGTAATCAAACAATATATCCTCTCTTGCATCCTTGAACATTCCCACATACGTCTTCTTCTTCTTCTTCCTGTTTCAACCTCCACAGCTGGAGGCAGCAATGGTTCTGAATACCAGCTGTGGAAACCCCAGGAGGGGCTCTTGTGGTCCAGCGCTGCTTGCTGGTTTCCCAAGGCCATCTGACTGAACAGGCTGTTCTTATGTCCCTGCAAAGAATGGATGCCCTACTGTTGGGCCACAGCCCTCCCCCAAACAAGCAAGCTGCCGGATAGGTCTAAAACAAGCCACACTGAGATGCAGATTGCAATTATGGCATCTCGGATGAGCACCGTCCCCCCCTGAATCTCTCTGACAGGGCCAAGTGTCTCTGTATTACTTGCTTTTGCCACCCTGCCTCCAAAAATCACACCCGCAGCCAGAGCTTTCTCTTTGAGTTGGAGGAAGTGTCTTTCTCCCTGAAAGGGGCCATTGTGTCAGTGACAGGCCCTGCCCTGAGGCTGCGTCCCCGATGAGCAGAAAGTGACTCTGAAGGATGAGCTGCAAGCAGCACTGGTAGTGTCCTCAGCACAGAAAGGGAGGGGGAGGAAAAGGAAGAAGAGGTGGAAAGGAGCTGAGGCAGCCGGGGCTCGCAAATCGAGAAAGGCAGGAAGCTGAGGCAGGCCAGTTGCCCATCGAACTCAGGATTGCTGCAGTGAGGCTCCTTACGGGGTCCCTGCCACGGGATCACATTCATCCAGTGCTTTACCAACTGCACTGGCTCCCGGTGGAGTACGGGGTCAGGTTTAAGGTGCTAGATTTGACCTTTAAAGCCCTAGGACCCTTGTACCTACGGGACCGCCTCTCCTGGCTTTGCCCCGCGGAGGACCTTAAGGTCCACAAATGACAACACTTTGGAGGTCCCAGGTCGCAAGGTGGTTAGATTGGTTTCAACTAGGGCCAGGGCCTTTTCAGCACTGGCTCCGACATGGTGGAACAGTCTGTCCCTGCGGGACTTTACATCTTTCTGCAGGGTCTGCAAGACAGAGCTGATCCGCCTGGCCTTTGGTTTGGACTCAGTCTGACCCTTGTGTTTCCCTGCCCTTATGGTCTTGATTTATTGGCTATTTTAAAATGAGGCAGCATTTTAAATTGCATTTTAACCTGTATTTTAAATTATTTCCCCCCTTTCTTTCCCCCCTATTATGTTTTTACTGTGATTTTTTATTGGTGTTAGCCGCCCTGAGCCTGGATCTGGCCGGGGAGGGTGGGGTATAAATAAAATTTATTATTATTATTTATTACACTGACTCAGGGTTTCATGCAGGGCACATTCCCAGCCTGGAGAGGCAGGCATTTGAACCTGGGTCCTTCTGCATGCAAAGCAGGTGTCCTCCCATTGACCTACAGCCCTTGGAGGCTGTTAGAGTAGTTTTATCAGTCCACAGGGGGCCTCTTCAGAAGCTGATGGCATGAGCTCAGTTGACTAAATGAAACCTGGACGGTTAAATCCAGTCAAAGGCGACTACGGGGTTGTGGCGCTCATCTCGCTTTCAGGCCAAGGGAGCCGGCGTTTGTCCACAGACAGCTTTCCGGGTCATGTGGCCAGCAGGACTAAACTGCTTCTGGCACAACGGGACACTGTGACGGAAACCAAGAACGTGCAGAAACGCCACTTACCTTCCCGCCGCAGTGGTACCTGTTTATCTACTTGCACTGGTGTGCTTTCAAACTGCTAGGTTTGCAGGGGCTGGGAAAGAGCAATGGGAGCTCACCCCATCATGGGGATTCGAACCACCGACCTTCTGACTGGCAAGCCCAAGAGGCTCAGTGGTGTAGACCACATAGCCACCCGCTGTCAGCTCCTTGAGTCAGGAATAGGCCAACAACCATTCTCAAGATGCCAACGAAGTCAACTCTTTATTCAAAGTAACTGAAACAGCTCAGGCTTAGTCCCAGCAACCCTTCCCAGTAGGTCTTGCCCAAATGAGGCAGTTGTGAAGACTGAAGGTCTTCCCACTGCTCTCTAAGACTCCCCTGCAGTTCCTTCCCCTGAAACCTGAGGCTCCATCGTCTTGTCTCTCTCTCTCTCTGCGCTCTTCATTCCTCTCTGAGATCTTGGGAGACCAGGGGGGGGGGGAGCTTGTTGCAGCAGGACAGGGAGACCCCTACGACTCTTCACCAGCCTGACTCATCCCTGCCGCCTGCCCCACCCCACCCCCCGCTCTCCTGCTTCAACATCTGATTCTGATTCTGGACTGCTCTCTGCCCCAGCCTCTTCCTGCTCACTAAACCCTGTTGCTTCTTCAGCTTTAAACATCTCCTCCTCCCAGTCTTCTCCCTTGTGATCACTGATCCTCGCTCACCACCAACCCCTGGGCTCTGAGCCTTCATCCTTTGCGGGTTCCCTTCTGGGTTTCCCAACTGCTGCCTCCCATCACTGCATGCAGCCGGTCCATGACATTGACGCAACATCTAAAGGCTTCTCCAGCACAGCTCTTCTATTCTAGGACTCTGGGGTTACGAAGTGAGAGCCAGTGTGGTGTAGTGGTTAAGAGCAGTGGACTCGTAGTCTGGTGAACTGGGTTCGCGTCTCTACTCCTCCACATGCAGCTGCTGGGTGACCTTGGGCCAGTCACACTTCTCTGAAGTCCCTCAGGCCCACTCACCTCACAGAGCGTTTGTTGTGGGGGAGGAAAGGAAAGGAGAATGTTAACCGCTTTGAGACTCCTGAAGGGGAGTGATAAAGCGCGATATCAAATCCAAACTCTTCTTCTCTTCTTTTTCTTTTCTTGCCTTCTTTAGCTGATCTTCCTCCCATCTCCTCCTCTGGCCAGAGCACTCTGGGAGCCATGCCCACCTTGCCAACGAGAAGCAGGTGCCCTGCAAAATCTCACAACAAATCTGGTGAGATCTTGTCAGAATCCACCACTGCTGCTGCTTGGGCAGGGATGCTTGGGCAGCGGGGCAGAGTGGCACCTCCCTATTTTGCCTCGGGTAGCAAAACAGGACATGTTGTTCCTGCTGGGAGTGCACGGCTTTCTGTTGTTGTTGTTTAGTTGTGTCCGACTCTTCGTGACCCCCTGGACCAGAGCACGCCAGGCACTCCTGTCTTCCACTGCCTCCCACAGTTTGGTCAAACTCATGCTGGTAGCTTCGAGAACACCGTCCCACCATCTCGTCCTCTGTCGTCCCCTTCTCCTTGTGCCCTCCATCTTTCCCAACATCAGGGTCTTTTCCAGGGAGTCTTCTCTTCTCACGAGGTGACCAAAGTCTTGGAGCCTCAGCTTCAGGATCTGTCCTTCCACTGAGCACTCAGGGCTGATTTCCTTCAGAATGGAGAGGTTGGATCTTCTTGCAGTCCATGGGACTCTCCAGAGTCTCCTCCAGCACCAGAATTCAAAAGCACCAATTCTTTGGCGATCAGCCTTCTTTATGGTCCAGCTCTCACTTCCATACATCACTACTGGGAAAACCATAGCTTTAACTATACGGGCCTTTGTTGGCAAGGTGATATCTCTGCTTTTTAAGATGCTGTACCTCCAGTCAACAGTTTGAGACTTGCTTCCTACAGCTAGCCCACGTCACCGGATGACGTAACGTTCTGGCGTTATGAAACAAATGCCTGCAGTGCGTAGGGATGAAGGGCATGGTGGCTCCTCCTCCCACCCCCCCACCCTGCCAGTGGATGGCACTCATCTTTGGTCCCCCCACCGGTGAGAGATAAATCCATTTTGGGGGTGTTGCCCAAGGACCATTGTTAACCACTATCCCCCGCCTGATAAATCTGCACAAAACTACTGCATCATTTTAACTTTGGAGTAGGGGGCGGTGGGGGGGGGGGAGAGTGTGCCTTCTTATGTTTTGGTCCATTTATTTGTCTCTTCTGACAAAATCACAGCCTCGGAGATTGCAGCTAACCCCCTAATAAGTGAGGAAAACGCTCTCCGTCCACCGCCCCATTCTCTCTCCCCCCCCAAACCGGCTGCTGTTATCTCGGCATGAAACCTGAAATTGGAGGCACGATTGACCCAGTAATTGTCTAAATCAGCGCAGCTCTAATTTAGTGGAATATGGTTTGAGCTGCTAAAATGCAGCCCCTACTGTGCGGGAGATGGAGCCTGCCACCAGGGTTTCCGCAGGCTGAGAACATTTGCTTAAATGGCGTCGTCTGGCTGCAAGGCGCTGGAGGGGCCTCGGCGTACCACAGGGAGCGCTTAACCCTCGGAGGCGGAAATTAGGTCACCGAAGAACCAAAGCTTCCAGCGACAACTGGAGAAGAGGAGGCGAAGAAAGTTAACTTTCAGCAAAAGGAGGAAGGAGAGGCAAGGCTCAGCGCTGCAGCCAGGAACTGCCCTGCACACTTGCAGTGCACAAAGCCCCCCAAAGAATTGTGGGGACCTTCGTTGGTGTCCGTCATGGGACTAGAGTTCCAGGCACCCTTGGCCAACAACAGGCCTCAGGATTCTTTGGGGACTAATCCTGTGCTTTAAATACTGTAACTTCTGTGCAATGCCGCCTAAGAGATCTGAGGCCCAAGGGGAAGGCTACAGATAGAGGGATGCACTTCTGATTTTCTGCAGGATAAGAGCATAAGAAGAGCTCTTCTGGATCAGGCCCATCAGGGCGGTTCACAAAGAAAGGTCACAATTGTTGTTGTTTAGTCGTTTAGTCGTGTCCGACTCTTCATGACCCCCTGGACCAGAGCACGCCAGGCCCTCCTGTCTTCCACTGCCTCCCGCAGTTTGGTCAAACTCATGCTGGTAGCTTCGAGAACACTGTCCCACCATCTCGTCCTCTGTCGTCCCCTTCTACTTGTGCCCTCCATCTTTCCCAACATCAGGGTCTTTTCCAGGGAGTCTTCTCTTCTCATGAGGTGGCCAAAGTCTTGGAGCCTCAGCTTCAGGATCTGTCCTTCCAGTGAGCACTCAGGGCTGATTTCCTTCAGAATGGAGAGGTTTGATCTTCTTGCAGTCCATGGGACTCTCAAGAGTCTCCTCCAGCACCAGAATTCAAAAGCATCCATTCTTTGGCCATCAGCCTTCTTTATGGTCCAGCTCTCACTTCCATACATCACTGCTGGGAAAACCATGGCTTTTACTATACGGACCTTTTTTGGCATCACAATATATAACAACAAAATAACACCCCCCACCCAAAGAGCCACATTTTAAAGAGTATACAGGGGTGCCCAATTTTTTTCCAAAGAGTGCTAGATTTGATGAAGTGAACATGCGTGAGGTCCAACTAAAGTTCAAAGTTGTTGAATTTTTTAAAGGATTTTTTTTTTTACAATTTTACTCCAAAGTTGTTAAGCTTTTTTTAAATCGACTGGCGAGCCGAATATTAGCCCCCCCAAAAGGACTCTGGACATGCCTTGTATAGTATATTGACCAGGTCAAGGGAAGGCCTGGTTGAAAAGCAACATTTTTGCCTGGCACCTAAAGGTATATAATGAAGGCGCCAGGGGAACTTCCCTGGGGAGAGCATTCCACAGACAGGGAGCCACTGCAGAGAAGGCCCCGTTCTCGTGTTTCCACCCTCCGCACCCCTCGAGGAGGAGGCACATGAAGGAGGGCCTTGGAAGATGATCTCAGGGTCTGGGTAGGTTCATATGGAAAGAGGCGGTCCTTAAGGTATTGCGGTCCTGAGCCATTTAAGGCTTTATAGGACAAAACCAGGACTTTGAATTGGGCCCGGAAACTAATTGGTAGCCAGTGCAGTTGGACAAGGACTAGTGTAATACGCTCAAATTGTCTTGTTCTGGTGAGCAACCTGGCCACTGAATTTCCGAACCGTCTTCAGAGGCAGCCCTACATATAACACATTGCAGTAATCTAACCTTGAGGTTACCATGAGACTCTTCATCTTATGGTTGTGGGTTCAAGCCACACATTGGATCTGGTTGCCCTAACAGATGATCTTCGTAGACAGCTGGATCGAGGCGGGTCAGGGCTGCTGATTCTTCTAGATCTGTCAGCAGCTTTCGACATGGTCGATCACGAACTCCTGGACCACCGCCTTGCCGACGTGGGGATCCAAGGCACAGTCCTTCAATGGCTGCGCTCGTTTCTCTCTGGTCGGGGACAGAGGGTGGCGCTTGGGGGGGAATTGTCATCGCGCCACTCCTTGGTGTGTGGAGTGCCTCAGGGTGCGATTCTCTCCCCGATGCTTTTTAACATCTTTATGCGCCCCCTCGCCCAGCTTGTCCGGAGTTTTGGGCTGGGTTGCCATCAGTATGCCGATGACACCCAACTCTATCTGTTGATGGATGGCCATCCTGACTCGGCCCCAGGCGCACTGATCAGATGCTTGGAAGCTGTGGCTGGATGGTTACGTGGGAGCCGGTTGAAGTTAAATCCTTCGAAGACAGAGGTCCTCTGGCTGGGACGGGACGATATGGGATTGAGGGGGCAACTCCCATCTCTTGCGGGGGTGCAATTAGTGTCAGCACCGTCCGTTAAGAGTTTGGGTGTAATCTTCGATACCTCCCTCTCCATGGAGGCGCAGATTGCAGCTATAACAAAGGCGGCATTTTTTCATCTCCGCCAAGCTAAGCAGTTGGCTCCTCACCTCTCTCGCCCTGACCTAGCCACTGTGATCCACGCGACGGTCACCTCCAGATTGGATTATTGTAACTCGCTCTACGTGGGGCTGCCCTTGAGACTGACCCAGAAACTCCAGTGGGTGCAGAATGCCGCGGCGAGACTCCTTACGGGGTCTTCGCTGCGAGATCACATTCATCCGGTGCTATACCAACTGCACTGGCTCCCGGTGGAGTACAGGATCAGGTTTAAGGTGCTGGTTTTAACCTTCAAAGCCCTATACGGCCTAGGACCCTCGTACCTACGGGACCGCCTCTCCTGGTATGCCCCACAGAGGAACTTACGGTCTTCAAATAAAAGCATCTTGAAGGTCCCAGGCCACAGAGAGGTTAGGCTGGCCTCAACTAGAGCCAGGGCTTTTTCGGCTGCGGCTCCAACCTGGTGGAACGCTCTGTCACAAGAGACAAGGGCCCTGCAGGACTTGACATCTTTCCGCAGGGCCTGCAAGACAGAGCTGTTCCACCAGGCCTTTGGTCAGGGCGCAGCCTGACTCCCTCCTTTGGCAATCTTTACAAAACTTGAGTTTATGGTTGCCATCAATTTTGATTTTAATTAATTTTTATAATGTTTTTATAATGTTGCACTATTTTAGTCTTGTTAGCCGCCCTGAGCCCGGCTTCGGCTGGGGAGGGCGGGATATAAATAAAATTTATTATTATTATTATTATTATTATTATTATTATTATTAGGCAAAAGATGGCAGGGGTTGGACTAGATGACCCTTGTGGTCCCTTCCAACTCTTCCGTTCCAGGATTCTAGGATTTTAGTCTAGCATCCTGTTCCCCCAGTGGCCAACCGGTGGGAAACTGGCAAGTAGAACCAAAACACAAGAGACCTCTCCCTTGATGTGGCTTCCATCAACTGGTCTTTGAAGCATCTCTGCCTCTCACTGTAGAGACAGAACAGAGAGCCTTCATGGCTAGCAGCCTTGGAGAACCTTCGCTTCCACGAATTTGTCTCATCCTCTTTTAAGCCATTGAGGTTGGTGGCATCCATTGCTGCATCCTGCAGGTGAGTTCCATAGTTTATCTATGCGCTGCGTGAAGAAGTACAAAGGGCTGGTGACAGGAGTGAGCCAGCAGGAAATGACACCGAGGAAGTTGGAGTTAACTCTTTACTAGCAATTGTTGCTGTTGTTTAGTCGTTTAGTCATGTCCGACTCTTCGTGACCCCCTGGACCAGAGCACGCCAGGCACTCCTGTCTTCCACTGCCTCCCGCAGTTTGGTCAGACTCATGTTTGTAGCTTCGAGAACACTGTCCCACCATCTCGTCCTCTGTTGTCCCCTTCTCCATGTGCCCTCTATCTTTTCCAACATCGGGGTCTTTTCCAAGGAGTCTTCTCTTCTCATGAGGTGACCAAAGTCTTGGAGCCTCAGCTTCAGGATCTGTCCTTCCACTGAGCACTCAGGGCTGATTTCCTTCAGAATGGAGAGGTTGGATCTTCTTGCTGTCCATGGGACTCTCAAGAGTCTCCTCCAGCACCACAAGTCAAAAGCATCCATTCTTTGGTGATCAGCCTTCTCTATGGTCCAGCTCTCACTTCCATACATCACTACTGGGGAAACCATAGCTTTAACTATACGGACCTTTGTTGGCAAGGTGATGTCTCTACTTTTTAAGATGCTGTCTTACTCCCAGTGAGCAGGAAGTAAACAGGCATGTGACACACAACAATCATGCCTGACCATTTAAGGTGGAACGGGACTATATCCTAACAAGTACAAGTTATGTCAAGGATGGGGAGCCCATCAGGTCCAGGGAAGGTGTCAAATGTGCCCCCCATGCCTTTCCACTTGGGCCTTGGGACTCTCCCCAAGCCAAACTCCCCCCTAAGCCCTGCCTTGGATTCCCACCCAAGAGAGAGAGAGAGAGAGAAGATGAACAGCTTAGGGTGGAGTTACCCAATTATGAGATAATGACAAGAGAACTGGAAGGGAGGGGGCAGCAAGTTGACACGTCACTTGAGAGTGGGGGGGACCCCCCCCCCACGAACTCAGGGGTCCGAACATATCAGAGAGTAAAGGAATCAGAGGGAGGGAGGAAAATGGAGAATTTAGAGTAGCCAACTGCCCTCCTTGCGGAGAGCTGTGTATTCATGCTCACAACATGATGCTGTAATAAAGGGACTATTAAATCTATCAACTGCTTGTTGATTCTTACCTGCGAAGTTACCAAAGGGAGGGGAGGACTCTCCACACCTGACACACACACACAAAGACACACACACACACCGAACTGTGTCTCTTCAGGGAAGCAATCAAGTCTTCACCTGAACATGCTTTCAAAAGCTGTGTGCATCAAAATATGTTACCAGCGTCGTTTTGTAATTATGCTTTTTAAAGAAACAAAAAAACCAGAGAGCGGGAGGGAGGGGAGGAGACAGAATAGGGAGACCTGGTTGCTCAGTTGCTCACCCTGAGGATGCCTGCATTTTAACACTGTGAGGGTCTTCACTGGGTGGGTCAGAAAAAGCGGTTGATTCTTAGCAAGAGGGAGGGAAACAAAGGCACTCTCTGCTATTGTTTTATGAAAATATTTTTTTTGGGGGGGGCTGTCTTCCTCAAGTGCAGCTATTTCATCTCACTCATCAGCCCCAAATTTATTCATCTGCCTTGGTTTGAAGCATACTTTGTTGTCAGCTAACTTTCATTTCTGCTTTGCCGTTATGTGCAAAGAGCTAGATGTTTTTCTTTTTTCGGCAATACTGAAATCATTCCGTGTTTGATAAATGGTTGGGTTTTTTTGCCATTCTGAATTTACGGACCTGCTCTGCATGTTGTGTATTTTTGTATTCCCAGTGTTCTCTGTTTTAATGTTTTGATTTATTGCTTTTAAGCGGCTTCGGACACAGTTTGTGGGAAAGTGGCATTGTAGCCTTATTGGAGTTCATCGATTGGGTCTGCGTTGCTATCGGACAGGAGGAAGGAAGTCAAATGACACCAAGTGTTGGTTCAGAGAAAGAGTTCTTTATTTCTGCTCTCCGGATAGCAGAAGGCACTTGCGTGGTCAGTCCACAGCAAGTCCAGAGAAATGAGAAATTTCATACAGTATATATATCCTCCAGGCACCCTCTCCCTCCTTCCCCAGGAATCCAACCACGTCAGCCTATACACGCAGGTTGACATCACATATGTTCCTGCTCCGGTGTTCTTAACCATAAAAGGGTATTCCTTCCTGTACTTCTGATTATAAAAGGATATTCCTTCCTGTACTTCTGACCATAAAAGGATCTTCCTGTTCCTACTCTTATCTTGGAGCATCATCTCCAAGAACACACTCTGGCGCTGTTCGCAGACTAGGTCTTTGCGTCTTTGTGGCCAGGACATAAGATAAGGCACAGAGGTGTCTTCCCTGTTTTACTGGTACAGTCAAGGCCATCCTTGCCATCACAAACTGATAAAGGAGAGGGCTCTGAGCACTTGTCTATACAGCCGGGTTTTTGTTTATACATTGACTCAGAGCTCAAGTTAATGGATTTTAGCTAAGGAAAAATAGGGGTTTTGGTGCCTATTTCAAACTGCCTGCACAGTCAGTTTTGGGTTTGGGAAACCCATTCCTTCAGCATAAAAGTAAAAACCGATCAATCAGTCTTTGCAGTCTCTCTCCGAGGAAGAAAGATGGAAGAGGACAACCTTGCAAGCAGGGCAAAGAAAACATGGCCTCTCTCTGTCTTTCTTCCTCGGAAGCAAAAGCAAAAGCAGTGTATCTCAGTTTCCTCTCACAAGACTCCAACAATCAGTGCTGGAATATAAACAGACATGTGACATGTAACAATGCCACACACACACCTGCAGCTCGGGAGGATTGGAATTCTCAACAATGGACACCCTAAGGATCATCTAGTCCAACCCCCTGAAATGCAGGAATGTGCAGCTGCCCTAAACAGGGATTGAACCTGCAGCCTTGGCTTTACCAGCACCACACTCTAACCAAGTGAGCTATCGGGCCTTTACCTGTTGGAACTCCCTCCCTTTAAATATTAGGCAGGTAGCCTTCGTCTTTCAAGAAGCCTTCGCAAATCCCAAGGGCATTCTAGGAAGTGGAAAAATCTGGAGAAGGCAAGAGAAGCGTGAAAAGGATTTTAAAATTATAATTATAAGACATAAGTACTGTTTTGGGGGGGACAGGGGGCAGGCTGGTGTGGAGGACGCCCTGGTCCTGAATGGGGTAACTGTGCCCCCGAAGGATCAGGAGCGCAGCCTGGGAGTCATTTTGGACTCACAGCTGTCCATGGAGGCACAGGTCAATTCTGTGTCCAGGGCAGCTGTCTACCAGCTCCATCTGGTATGCAGGAGGAGACCCTCCCTGCCCGTGGACTGTCTCGCCAGAGTAGTGCATGTTCTGGTTATCTCCCGCTTGGACTACTGCAATGCGCTCTACGTGGGGCTACCTTTGAAGGTGACCCAGAAACTGCAACTAATCCAGAATGCGGCAGCTAGACTGGGGACTGGGAGCGGCCGCCGGGACCATATAACACCCGTCTTGAAAGGCCTACGCTGGCTCCCAGTATGTTTCCGAGCACAATTCATAGTGTTGGTGCTGACCTTTAAAGCCCTAAACGGCCTTGGCCCAGTATACCTGAAGGAGCGTCTCCACCCCCATCGTTCTGCCTGGACACAGAGGTCCAGCTCCGAGGGCCTTCTGGCGGTTCCCTCCCTGTGAGAAGTGAGGTTACAGGGAACCAGGCAGAGGGCCTTCTCGGTAGTGGCACCCGCCCTGTGGAACGTCCTCCCACCAGATGTCAAAGCGATAAACAATTACCTGACATTCAGAAGACATCTTAAGGCAGCCCTGTTCAGGGAAGTTTTTAATGTGTGATATTTTAATGTATTTTTGGTTTCTGTGGAAGCCACCCAGAGTGGCTGGGGAAACCCAGCCAGATGGGCAGGGTAGAAATAATAAATTATTATTATTATTATTATTATTATTATTATTATTATTATTATTATTATTTTAAAAAGGTAAAAGGAATATCGAACAAACCACTTTTCAGTCTTTGAATGGGGCAGGAGGGAAGGGATGCCTTCTCCGCTAAATGTCCCTGGAATAAAAAGAACAGGATAAGAGGGGAAGCAGCCCGAGAATGTCTGATGGGTTTGGCCAGAAATAGAGATGGAAGATCATGAATTAAATACACGGCCATCTCTCTCCCCTGTCTTGTCTCTAAAGTTCGACTCGGGTAATTTTCAGTCTCTTTCCTAGACGAATGGAAATTTGTCTTGATTTATTGTAATTCTATGCCACATTTCATAGAATTATAGAGTTGGAAGGGACCACGAGGGTCATCTAGTCCAGCCCTCGGCAATGCAGGAATCTCGAACCCATGACCTTGAGATTAAGAGCCTCATGCTCTGCCGACCGAATCCTGAAGCAGTTTACGAGCAACACATAATAATTACAGAATGAAAATTTATAGTTACAGGTAGGTAGCCGTGTTGGTCTGCCATAGTTGGATTTTTTTTTAATTCCTTCCAGTAGCACCTTAAAGGTAAAGGTAAAGGGACCCCTGACCATTAGGTCCAGTCGTGGCTGACTCTGGAGTTGCGGTGCTCATCTCACTTTACTCACTGAGGGAGCCGGCGTACAGCATCCGGGTCATGTGGCCAGCAGGACTAAGCCGCTTCTGGCGAACCAGAGCAGGGAAGTAGATAAAAACAACAACAGGGAAGTAGATAAAAAAAAACAGGGAAGTAGATAAAAAAAAAAGCTTCCCTAAACAGGGCTGCCTTCAGATGTCTTCTAAAAGTTTGGTAGTTGTTGTTCTCTTTGACATCTGGTGGGAGGGTGTTCCACAGGGCGGGTGCCACCACCGAGAAGGCCCTCTGCCTGGTTCCCTGTAACTTGGCTTCTCGCAGCGAGGGAACTGCCAGAAGGCCCTTGGAGCTGGACCTCAGCGTCCAGGCTGAACGATGGAGGTGGAGATGCTCCTTCAGATATACTGGGCCGAGGCTGTTTAGAGCTTTAAAGGTCAGCACTAACACTTTGAATTGTGCTCGGAAACGTACTGGGAGCCAGTGTAGGTCTTTCAAGACCGGTGTTATGTGGTCTCGGCGGCCGCTCCCAGTCACCAGTCTAGCTGCCGCATTCTGGATTAATTGCAGTTTCCGGGTCACCTTCAAAGGTAGCCCAACGTAGAGCGCATTGCAGTAGTCCAAACGAGAGATAACCAGAGCATACACCACTCTGGCGAGACAGTCTGCGGGCAGGGAGGGTCTCAGCCTGCGTAAAAACCTCCAAGGAAGGAGAATCCACGAGCTCCCAAAGGAGACTGTTCCACCGTCGAACAGCTCTTACTGTCAGAAAGTTCTTTTTGGTGTTGAGTCGGAATCTCCTTTCTTGTAACTTAAACCCACTGATTCAAGTCCTACCCTCCAGAGTGGGAGAAAAAAAACTTGTTTCCTCTTCCGTGTGGCATCCCTTGAGATATTGGAAGATGGCTCTCATATATCCTCTCAGTCTCCTCTTTTCCAGGCTAAACATACCCAGCTCCTTCAACCTTTCCCCATCAGGCTTGGTTTCCAGACTCTTCACCATCTTAGAATCATAGAATCATAGAATCATAGAGTTGGAAGAGACCAC
>JAXCMG010000041.1:981989-1003679 GCA_034642415.1 Podarcis siculus
CACGTTCCAGTTTGTCAGTGTCCTTCTTGAACTGTGGTGCCCAGAATCTTGGCCATCCTCTGTCAGGAGCTCAGCCTACACTTGAGTAGGACCCTGGCAGAGACACATGCCCGACTAGCATGTTCCCGTCCCTCCTGGTCGTTCATTCGGGAGCTTCAAAAGCTTTCTTCTGCCCGAACATCACAGTGACCGACATCAGCACACTTAGGGATCCGCAGAGTTTGCCCATCATGCGTGACAGATCTCAGCAACTCAGCATTTTGGCTAATCTACTTTGTTTACATATAAACACACACAGAGCACTGCGAACATGGCTCCCTCTCTCTCTAGCATCAGACAGCAAAGAGAAAAAGAACAAAGGACAATCGTCCCACTTCACGGAACACAGTATCACAAACACCCTGTCTCCGTCACTTCCCACTCTGTGGAGTCAAAACATACACCGTCATGAGATAGACAACAATTCCATGACTGCAATCACGGAGCAGGAATTCTAACATCCTCCTCTGCACCTGTTCCAGCTTGACAACACCCCCTAGCTTGTCATCACCACAACAACCCTTTGAGGTAGGTATACATTCTACTTGAGCTTCCATTACTATTGATTTTACTAACTCCCAATATTATGGAAAGATTTAACCCGCTCTGACTTTCCCTCTCCACTTCCATTTAACCAACCCCCTCTTTATCCAACCCCTCTGGGTTGGATCTTCTTGGCACTTGTTTATTTCTTATTATTTCTTCTTCATTTGCTACACATACACCCCGTGCTTCCTCCAAGGTGAGGCACACGGCTCTCGCCCTCCCCAATTTTACCCCCAAAACAACCCCGTGAGGAAGGTTCAGCTGAGATGCGGCGACAGACCCCAAGTCGCCCGTGAGCTTCCTTGAACCCTGGACTCCCAGCTCTAACCACTGCACAACCCTGCCAATGACCCCTGACAAAGGGAAAGCCCTGCTCCCTCCCTGAGCCTTCTTCTCCTCTTGCCCAGTTGAGGATTTGACAAGCAAAGGAAGCAAGGCGGCTTGTTGTGGGGAGCAATTAGGGAGGTGTCAACCGCAGCCACGTCCCCCAACATGCCCCCCCACTGCCGCCACCTGCCCGCCTGCCTGGCGCACCTTCCTTCTGCCATCGCAGCTGCTTTCCTGACAGGTTAAGAGTCTCTCGCCGCCTCCTTTTCACCAGGAGCTTTTTGGCAGGTCTGCTAAGTGGAGGCCTCAGCTGACAACCAAAGGTGAGTCTTTCTCCGGGAAAAGCCAGAAACCAATTAACCTGCGGAGAGGGATGGAGGGACGACAAGCAAGCCGGGCAGGAGGCAGCAGTCTGGTGTGTGTGTGTGTGTGTGTGTGTGTGTAGAGGGGGTGGGGAGAGATGCAGCGTTGAAAAACACCTGGATGATATCAACCTGTAGGCACACAAACAACAGAAAGGCGTTTTCTTCTGGCATTGGCACCCCCTTGGCTGCAGGGGTTGGCAGAAGGAGGCACCATCCAACTGTTTTAGGGACTCCGCTGTGGATTTGTCCAGGGTTTAGGTAAAGGTAAAGGGGCCCCTGACCATTAGGTCCAGTCGTGGCCGACTCTGGGGTTGCGGCGCTCATCTCGCTTTATTGGCTGAGGGAGCTTCTGGGTCATGTGGCCAGCAGGACTAAGCCACTTCTGGCGAACCAGAGCAGCGCATGGAAACACCGTTTACCTTCCTGCCAGAACGGTACCTATTTATCTACTTGCACTTCGTGCTTTCGAACTGCTAGGTTGGCAGGAGCAGGGACCGAGCAACGGGTGCTCACCCCGTGGCGGGGATTTGAACCACCGACCTTCTGATTAGCAAGTCCTAGGCTCTGTGGTTTAACCCACAGCGCCACCCCTGAGTATTTTCTTCTCCCAAAGGCAGTGGAGCTTTAGGATCTGAGTTTTCCTTCTCCTAGATGGGCTCCCTTTCCAGGATGGATGAACCCCAGAGCATCACAAAGACCAGGATCTGGAGAAGACACCACTAATATAGCCTAGGACTTTCGTACCTACGGGACCGCCTCTCCCAGTCTGGACCATGGAGGACCTTAAGGTCCATAAATAGCAACACCCTAGAGGTCCTGGGCCCTAAGGAAGTCAGATTAGCCTCAACCAGAGCCAGGGCCTTTTCAGTGATGGCTCCGGCCTGGTGGAACGCTCTGTCTCTTGAGACCAGGGCCCTGCAGGATCTGATTTCTTTCTGCAGGGCCTGTAAGACAGAGTTCTTCCGCCTGGCCTTTGGCTTGGAATCAACTTGGTCCCCTCCCCCTCTTTCCTTTTCCCTTTTTCTTTCTGTGATGGAACTCCTATTTGGGGACTTCCCTGGCTTTTTTCTGGCCCACGCAGGACCAGTCTGGAAAGTTAGCCTTGGTGAAGACTTGACGTTTTTATCCCCCAAAAGTTTTTGATTTGAGTTTCTACTGAAATGAGGCTGCATTTTTAATGTTGTATTTTAATCTTGTTTTTTAAGTTTTATTTTAATCAATTGTTTTCTTACCTGGTGTTAGCCACCCTGAGCCCTGTCTTGGCTGGGGAGGGCAGGGTATAAATAAAATTATTATTATTATTATTATTATTATTATTATTATTATTATTATTATCTCCTTCTCTCGAAAGGTGTTGTTAAATCTCCTCCTAGGGCAAAGATAGAACAATAAATGATTTTGATACAAAGCTGGCAAGAGTATTATTAGCCCAGAAATGGAAACAAGAAGAAATTCCGACGAAAGAAGAATGGCAGACGAAATTAATGGACTATGCAGAATTGGACAAAATGACAGGAAGGATTCGAAACCTGCGGGACCAGAGATTTACAGAAGATCGGAAGAAGTATATGAATTATTTGAAGAGCAACTGTAATAAACAAATTACGCTAGTAGGGCTACAAGAAGTTTTGTAAGGAGAAATATAAGAAGTGTTACAAAGTAGAAAAAGATAGAGATATACGTTATGAGTTTGAAATGTAATAGGGAAGATAAGAAACGCATACTGAGAGATTGGATTGGAAAATTTTCAGACAGGATTGATGGAAGTCAAAAATTTGAATAAGATGTAAAAGTATGTTTAATTACTGTTGAAAATGATATGTTCAAAAAACTAATAGAAATTATATTTCTAAACTGCAGGAAAGAAGATTCCACCTAAATATTAGGAAGAACTTCCTGACAGTAAGAGCTGTTCGACAGAGGAATTTGCTGCCAAGGAGTGTGGTGGAGTCTCCTTCTTTGGAGGTCTTTAAGCAGAGGCTGGACAACCACATGTCAGGAGTGCTCTGATGGTGTTTCCTGCTTGGCAGGGGGTTGGACTCGATGGCCCTTGGGGTCTCTTCCAACTCTATGATTCTATGATTCTATATTAAAAAAAGAAGATATGGATACAAAGCTGGTGAAAAATTGGTTTTCTCTGATGAGGTGCTCTTGCCTGAGACCCAATAACTTGGTGGTGAAATACTTGTGACTGTGCTACTCCTAAAACGAAAGGCTGGTTGGAACAGAATGGCATTGGCGAGGGCATCAGGGAAGGGGCAAGGTGGATCTCCTTAGGCAGGGAGGACCACACAGCCTTGGCATGAATGCAAAGGCAATCGTCTGTCATGTCCCACCCTTCAGATGCTGGAGTACAAGCTGCTTAGCAGATCTTCTTGCACAAACAGGGCTTCCTTTTCGGTGGGATTCGCTTGCCACCTTCCTGTGTTGTGATGGCTACGATGCCCACCGCTCCCTCGAGCTCCCGTCCTCCTTGCCCCGACACGGCAGGCAGGCATCCGTCCTAATCTTCCAGGAGCCCTTTTGCCCGGCGGGGACCGTCAGGCGCATGATAGACTCGAATCGCCCAGGCGGCGCCATCCATCAACCGCTCTCGGGACAGCTGTCAGCAAGGCTAATCAGCAGGAAGGAGATGCTCCACTCCTGACATCCCTGCTGGCTCCAGAGGCTTCTGGGACAGCCAGTTTGCTTGCCGGGACTTGAGGAAACAAAGATGACTGCTGACAGGGAGGAACATCTGACAGGGAGCCACATTGGATGTGGCGCAGCTCCCGGGCACGGAGATACCAGTGCCTGCCTCCCCGTGTCCTTTCCAGTCAGCTCTCCTCAGCTTCTTCCATTTCTGTTATTAAAGGAGGCAGCAGAGTGGAATCCACAACCTGGACTCATTTGTTTAGTAACTGCATTCATTGCCTACTTTTTCCTCCAAGCTGCTCAAACTGGCCTGAACATGGTTCTCTTGCTCCTCATTTAATCCCCACAACACCAACCCTGTGAGGTAGGTCAGGCTGTGTTGTAAACAAATATTTCCCTTTTCCCTTTTGGGGTATCCAAGAGCCCATGTAGAGTCCTTACATAGGTTCCCTATTGGTAGGAGGGAATAACAGAGGCCAACCAGAGAATATTGAGAAGCAAAGCAACTAGTAAGCTTGATCTTTATTGATCTGTTGCAACAGGGTGCTCCCCTCACACGCAGGAGAGAGGAGGGACCCAGAAAAATGGCCTGCAAGGCCTTATAAAGACTTTTGAAATTGCCACCCTGTAGCCCAAGACCGGGATGCAGGTGGCGCTGTGGGTTCAACCACAGAGCCTAGGACTTGCCGATCAGAAGGTCGATGGTTCGAATCCCTGTGACGGAGTGAGCTCCCGTTGCTCGGTCCCTGCTCCTACCAACCTAGCAGTTTGAATGCAAGTCAAAGATAAATAGGTACTGCTCTGGCGGGAAGGTAAACGGCATTTCCGTGCGCTGCTCTGGTTCGCCAGAAGTGGCTTAGTCCTGCTGGCCACATGATCCAGATGCTGTACGCCGGCTCCCTCGGCCAATAAAGCGAGATGAGTGCCACAACCCCAGTCAGCCATGACTGGACCTAATGGTCAGGGGTCCCTTTACCTTTTATTAACCGTGAAGAGTGTCATAAGTTCATGTCTGGCTCAATCATTAGCAGAATCTGGGAGTGGTCTGTTTTTGTACCTCCCCCAACATAAACGTTTCATCACCTCCAGCCTTTTCCGCTCCTCCCTGCGTCTCAAACTACTGCGCATGATGGGCGATGGCAGTGGCATGCTTCCCTCCTCTCTGGCTTGCTCAGGAGCGGTGTTAAGGCTCTTACTAGCATCCTCTGGTCCTTGCACCTCTTCTCCACTGGAGGAGGGGCTTTCCTCCTCCAGGGAAGAGGAACTCACCCTGGGCCAGCAGGGCGATACTGTAGAGAGTTATGCAAATAAGGGATCGAAAGTGACATTCAGTGATTGGATAGTTTTAGAAAATGGTTACAGTTACGTTGTACTGGAGCTCTATATAAGCAGGCTGACTGAACCCTTCAGTTCAGTTCTGTTCTGGCCTGTGAATAAACAAGAGCTGTTTGAAGAATCGCTGTGTCGTCTGATAAGTTCACCCACAACTTAACAGAACTGCTTCGCAAGATTTTCGGAGGCTCCCTGTAACACAACCGCCCCTCTATCTCTCGCCTCTGAACCGTTGGCAGTTCCCTGACACCTAGCTAGATAGACCAACAGCCTGACCTAGGCTGAAGGCATCTGGGATAGGGAATGAAGAGCACAACACAGAAGTGAGTCCAGTACTCTTCCAACTTCTCGTTGGCACAAAGGTGGCACAGCTTTGCTCGGTCTGAGTTCTTGACCGTTGTTGACAAGTGAGATGCCACCATTGTCTGCATTGCAACAACCAAGAGGCTTTTCCCGTTTCACGTCCTGCCTTGGGAGCCTGTTCCACACCTGCCGGCCGCAATTGCTTTGCTTGGCCTACATATCTCTTTCGTGTCTGATTTATTAGAGAGGTTGTGCCAGTTGCCAACGCTCCGGAACCGAAACACCCATCAAAGGTTTAAGAGCCTAAACGGGTGTTAATTAGCTCAGCGGGGAAGCCGTAGTTTCAAATGAGGTTTATCTCCGAAACTACTATTAAGTTTGACAATGCAAAGCGATAAATTCTGGGGCTTTAATTCGAGCCTTGCCTAGTCAAACAGATTAGGGCTCTTATCCTGCGGCTTATGTGTAAATAACCGTCAACTTCAGGCGCTGATTTGATGAGATAAAAGACTCTAATTGGGGCAGAGATGGGTAGGCTAGATGGTCTTTTAGTCTCCTATATCATTCTCTGCAGCTTGAGTGGTGGGATGGTTGTTTAGTCGTTTAGTCGTGTCTGACTCTTCGTGACCCCATGGACCAGAGCACGCCAGGCACTCCTGTCTTCCACTGCCTCCCACAGTTTCGTCAGACTCATGTTTGTAGCTTTGAGAACACCGTCCAACCATCTCGTCCTCTGTCGTCCCCTTCTCCTTGTGCCCTCCATCTTTCCCAACATCAGGGTCTTTTCCAGGGAATCTTCTCTTCTCATGAGGTGGCCAAAGTATTGGAGCCTCAGCTTCAGGATCTGTCCTTCCAGTGAACACTCAGGGCTGATTTCCCTCAGAAAGGAGAGGTTTGATCTTCTTGCAGTCCATGGGACTCTCAAGAGTCTTCTCCAGCACCAGAATTCAAAAGCATCAATTCTTAGGCAATCAGCCTTCTTTATGGTCCAGCTCTCACTTCCATACTTCACTACTGGGAAAACCAGAGCTTTAACTATACGGACCTTTGTTGGCAAGGTGATGTCTCTGCTTTACCTTTAGGTATAGTTGGACAAAGCTGGAACTGTCCTTGGTGCTGCAGCCACTGGGCTGCCTTGCCTGGCTGCTCACTCAGAGCTGTCCATGGTCCTGCCTTGCCGCCTTGCCCTGTCAGCTTCCAGGCAAGGCCTGAACAGAACGAAGTGGCATGGTCCACCATTCCTTGCAATATGTAGCCACAAGGGTGTATTGGAAAGTGTATGTCCCCATTGCAAGACAGCGGGGAGGCAAAACATGCAGTCAGGTTCATGTCTGTTTCCCAGTGGGGCATCCTGCTAGCCATTGTGAGAACAGGATACTGGCCTGATCCAGCCACCAAGATCTTCTTACATTCTGGTTGATGTTTCTCTTCGCTGCTTCTGAGTTCAGGAAAAGTGGCTTATGGATATTGAAAACAAATTAAGACGAAATAGAATACATTATTCTGGATTTATTGTCTCAGAGGGACATGTTGGGTGTCACAGATCGCTCATAATTTCCCCTCATAACATAACCCCTGTCAAAGAGGTGGGGCTCCCCCCCCTTGATTTTGTTTTATTTACCGTATTTTTCGCTCTATAGGACACACCAGACCATAGGACACACCTTGTTTTAGAGGGGGAGAACAGGAAAAAAATAAATTCTCCCCCTCTTTGCTCAGCGCCCCTTCAGTGAAGTGGCAGGAGAAACGGAGCCCCTTCCATTTCTCCCCCCGCTTCGCTGAAGGGGAGCTGCACAGAGAGGGAAAACTGTGCAGCGCCTCTCCAGCGAAGTGAAGCCTGGAGAGCGAGAGGGATCGGTGTGCACCAATCCCTCTCACTCTCCAGGCTTCAGGCAGCTATCTGCAAGCCTTCGGAGCGCAGCACGACTTCCCGCTGCGCTCTGAAGGCTTGTGGATAGCTGCCTGAAGCCCCTGGAGTGCAGTGGGAGTTCCCGCTGTGCTCCAGGGGCTTCAGGCAGCTTCAGCGAAAGCAACGCGAAGCCTCCGGAGCCCGGGGGGAGCTCTCCCTCTGCGCTTCGGAGGCTTTGTGTTGCTATCGCTGAAGCCAAGGAGCCTGCATTCGCTCCATAAGATGCACACACATTTCCCCTTAATTTTTGAAGGGGAAAAGGTGTGTCTTATAGAGCGAAAAATACGGTATGTATTGTTTTCCTGCCTTTTTCTCCAGGGAGCTCAAGGTGGTGTGCATGGGTTGTCCTCCTCCTCATTTAACCCCCCCCACATCAACCCTGTGAGGAAGGTTAGGCCAAGATGGTCAAGCAGAGATTCGAACCCTGGTCCCCCAGGTCCTCCTGTGACGCTCTAACCACTATGCCATGCTGGCTCTCAAAGGGGAAGATAATGCAATTGATTCTTACGGAGTAATTGATGTGTGCCTTCTCAGAAGTAAGCCCCACGGGATTTAATGGGGCTTGCTCGTGGGCAAGTGTGCCTAGGATTAAGTGCAGCCTTGCAGGAATTAAACCTGAAAAAGGCAGTGGGGGGGAGGGGGGAGAACCTGCTTGAGCGGCGAGCGTTGAAAATGGACTGGAATGGAGCATGAAGCCGCATTGTGATGGGGTGCTATTAAAGGTTGCTTTGGCGTTTACGGAAAGTGGAAGAGAGATAAGGAGGTTTCACTGGGCCGCTCTGCCGCTCATCCCTCGGCGATAATTTCTGCTGATAGGGGCTGCAATGCAGTCGTGCCGGAACCTTATTTCCTCCGCTGAGCTTTGGGGATCTGTATCTGTCCATGTGTAAATAAAACAGGTGTATGGATTTCGCTCAGTGCTGCATCGATCCTGAATGTTTAAAAGGGGGGTAGGAGAGTTTGTCATAAGAGTGTTTGCAGAGGTGGGGGGGGGGGACAGAGGGGACGGGGACAGATCCTTAGCAGGGGGGAGCAAACCTAAGTTAAGGCCATCCACAAACAGTGATTATTGATTATTGTTGTGGTGGTCCGGTTCACAAGCAATCAGAGCCCTGGCTGGGACATCAGGACCGGGGGCAAGATGGCGGGGTGGGAGCAGGAACAGGAGTCCAGAAGCCAGGAAGCCAAGGGTCCGAGGGTCAGGAAGCCAGGAGTCACAAAGTCAGGGGTCCGAGGATCAAGCAGCAAGGAGTCAGGAAGTCAAGGGTCCAAAGATCAAGAAGCAAGGAGTCAGGAAGTCAGGGGTCTGAGGATCAAGAAGCAAGGAGTCACGAAGTCAGGGGTCTGAGGATCAAGAAGCAAGGAGTCACGAAGTCAGGGGTCCGAGGATCAAGAAGCAAGGAGTCAAGGGTCCAAGGATCAAGAAGCAAGGAGTCAAGGAGTCAGGGATCCAAGGATCAAGAAGCAAGGAGTTACGAAGTCAAGGGTCCGAGGATCAAGAAGCAAGGAGTCAAATGTAGCAAGGCAGGAAACGTGTTGCTGTGGCAAAGAGCCGAAGGGAAATGCTGACCTTATATCCCTTCCCGGCTCTTGCCACCAGGTGCGGTGAGTTACCAAACGGCCTCACCTGTGTGGCCGCGCCTTGCCTCTCCAGAACAAACTTAGGAAGGCCCCAGTCCTGCAAAGTCCTACTGGTCACAGGGCCAGGCTCCTGCACGCACTCCTGACAGTTGTGGGACGGCTGGATGCTGAGGAGTGGTGGGAGGCACTAGTTGGGGAACCCCCAAGGGAAGAAGGCTCAGAGTCAGGGATGGGACGACAATGAGTACTCAGAGGGAAGAGAAGAAGCGGACTGGGAGGAGGAGGAGGTGTCGGAAGCTGAAGAGGCAACAGGCCTTAGTGAGCAGGAAGAGTGTGTGGCAGAGAGCAGTCCTGACTCAGAGCCAGGAGAGGAGACAGAGATGAGGCAGGCTGCTGAAGAAGCCAGGGAGTCTCCCACTCCTGCTGGGGCCAGATGCAGTCTCTAATTGCTTGGAAAATATCCTGGAGAGGAGGGGAATTAGGCAACTGTGGGACGGCAGGAAACTTCAGCAGCCACAACTGCCTCACAGGGGCAAAGTGTACCATGACATGTTGCTGTGCTCACTAGGCCTGGCCTCCTGGGTCAACCATGTTCCCTTGAACAAAGAGTTAACTTCAGTGACGCCTTGTGGTTTCTTGCCAAGCTGTTCCTGACTCCTGCCCCTGACAGGAGGTAGCAGATCCGGCCTCCAAAGGAGTAGGCCATAGCCATTGCTCCAACCACCACAACAGCAGTGGGTGGTGCATTCCTTGAGGCTGGATCTGCTTCCCTGGGGATCCCGCCACCGAAGGCACTTGCCAAAAAAATTGCTTGTGGTTGGGCCACCCCTGATGCTGACGGGGTCTCACCTGAAACATGATGCAATCGGACAATCCCATTAGAAACACAGCAGACTCAGGTCAGAGTTTGAGGAACAGTGGCTTTGAAAGCTGGTGGGATGCCAGAACAGATTTTTGCTGGTTTCCAAATGCACCTCCCTATCTCTCTCTCTCTATATATACCTAGGACTTTCATGTTTTCAAGGCCGATCCCATGTTGGTGGGGTCTAAAGCCCAGAACACATCTTTGTTTTGCTTTTACAACCGCGAAAACATGCGCGCCAAACTCTGCTCCCAATTTACTCAGGCTATTGTAGCATCACAGCTGAAAATCCCGTTGCCTGCAAAGTCTATCTCCTTCCTTTCTATGCCTCTTTTAAAGCTTAAATTTCTTTTGGACCTAGTGATAACATAAATGTTGGATGAGGGGAGAGAGGGGGAGATCCGGGAGAGAGGGAAATGAATGGCACCTTCACAGAGCGTCTGCTTCCCTCTCGCCGACACAATACCCACTTGCTAGAATAGAGCATTTTTCTCGCTGGCTTAGACACACAAACGCCGTTGCCGTGCAAAGTTTCCCCAGACAAAATTGGCACCCAGCGGACAATCCGTTGGGTTTAAACGCTTCCTTTGTTATAACAAACTCAGTAGCAGCTGAGAACGTATTTTTTCCCCTTCCCTCCCTTCTTTTTTTTTTTGGGGGGGGGGGAGAATGGAGGCTTTTTGTAAAGACAGCCTGTGCTGGTTTTTCTTAGGCTGTGATGCAGCTTACTCCAGCCATAGAGGGGAGGCTGCGATGCAAACAGTTTCTCCTGTTCCACTCAATCCCTCTCTCTGTGGCACCGCAGCAGCGACAGTCCCAGTACTTTAAAGATTTGGGAGAGAGTATTGCAAAGCAGAGGGTGGGGCAGCCCATTGTGAGGAAGAGAGGCAAGCTTAGTCCCACATTAGGTACAGGGGATTCAATTCGGTTTATGTTGAAAGGCAAACCTCTCTCATTTGTTCTTCTGAAGCAAACCCAAATGCAGACGCCGTTCCAAATTTGCACCTCTCTGAATTTTGCAATGCATCTCTTCAGCTGAGAAATGTCTACCAAAAAAATAAATAAAAACGCGTCTGCTAGGAGAAAATGTGTGTGAAAGGCGTCATATCTGGGGGATTTGCTTTGCCAAATTGCATCTATAACCACCAGAAGACACTCAGAGCTGGACCTGTGTCTGGACTGAACAATGGGGGTGGAACTAATAATAATAATAAAGTCTAGTAGCACCTTAAAGGTAGAGGGTAAAGGGACCCCTGACCGTTAGGACCAGTCGTGGCCGACTCTGGGGTTGCGGCGCTCATCTCGCTTTATTGGCCGAGGGAGCCGGAGTACAGCTTCCGGGTCATGTGGCCAGCAGGACTAAGCCGCTTCTGGTGAACCAGAGCAGTGCATGGAAACGCTGTTTACCTTCCCGCTGCAGTGGTACCTATTTATCTACTTGCACTTTGACGTGATTTCGAACTGCTAGGTTGGCAGGAGCAGGGACCGAGCAACGGGAGCTCACCCCGTCGCGGGGATTTGAACCGCCGACCTTCTGATCAGCAAGTCCTAGGCTCTGTGGTTTAACCCACAGCGCCACCCGCGCCCCTGCAAATCATTTAGAGGCGGCTTAAAAAAAAAGCGGTATATGATTTTTGCCAAATAAACAGCAAGGAAATAATTCTGTACGGCACCATCCGGCCACTCTCATCCTCAAAGGAGAATTAATGCTCACCAGCAGATATTTTTCTTCCAAGAATTTTGCTCTGGTTCCTCTCCCCCCGAATCTCCAACACCCACACAGCCTCCAATTCCAACCCTGCGTAGGGTTTGTGATATATTGTGTGTAAAAATAGATTATATATATATTCTTTGGAAAACACGCACTTACAAGAGAGGGGGAGGGGGAATATATTCTGCACATCACATTTATCTTTACAACTTCTTACCATCCTTTGTCAGTTGACACTTATTAACCCTCCTCCAGGCTCATTATCTCAGGGCAAGAGATAAACAAGAAAGGCTTTTGCGCTGTCAAGCTGAGAGTTTGCTCTGGCACCAGGGCAACGTTTGGGGCAGCAAATGGCAAGTTTCTCTGTGCCCACCTCCCCCATCTCATTCCCACCCCTCCCTATTCACAACTCTTTCTTTTCAAACAATAACAATTTCAGTTGTGCCCAACCAAATTCTACTTGCAGTGGAGCCGTTGAAATGAACGGGCTGAAGTTAGTCGTGCCCATAAATGGGAATTGGTCTGCTCTTAGAAGGACTGACATTGGACGCAACCCTTTCTTTATTTTAAAGAATAAAACAGAACTAGGCATCTGTTAAGGGACGTGGGTGGCGCTGTGGGTTAAACCTCAGTGCCTAGGACTTGCCGATCGCATGGTCGGCGGTTTGAATCCCCGCGGCGGGGTGAGCTCCCGTTGCTCAGTCCCTGCTCCTGCCAACCTAGCAGTTCGAAAGCACATCAGAGTTCAAGCAGATAAATAGGTACCGCTCCGGCGGGAAGGTAAACGGTGTTTCCATGCGCTGCTCTGGTTCGCCAGAAGCGGCTTAGTCATGCTGGCCACATGACCCGGAAGCTGTACGCCGGCTCCCTCGGCCAATAAAGCGAGATGAGCGCCGCAACCCCAGAGTCGGCCACGACTGGACCTAATGGTCAGGGGTCCCTTTACCCCAACCTTTGGATCAGCAAGTCCTAGGCTCTGTGGTTTAACCCGCAGCACCACCCGCGTCCCAACCAGACATGAACTTAATTCACATCAAAAATCTGGCTGGGCCATTTGGTTGCTCCCAAGGTCATTTACAGAGTGACGGTGAGGTGTTACCTGGTGACGTAAAGGGGGCAGTAGAGGGCCTTAAGCCCAGATTTCCTGCCCAATTCCTTGTATTGAACTTTCGATTCATCTCTGAAAGGAGGGCTCTCCCTAAATGAAAAGAGAAAGGGAGAGGCAAGGAAGCCATTAATTGATTCCTTGTTAATTAACCTTTTGTGAACCCCTTGAAGACATCTGAAAATGGTTTTCTTTAGAGCACGGCTTATCGCTGGATTTAGGGGGAAGGAGCTCATACCTTTAAATCCACAAGGTCAGGAAAGGGGAGAGGACACAAACTTCCCTTCGCGGGGACAGGGACCCTTGACTGCCTCCCCTCGCTCTTTAACATTATTTAATTTTAATTTTAACGGTTCTACTCAGAGTATAACGAGTGTTGCAAACAAGCGCTTGTCTTGAAGTAGGTTCGGAGCAGGCATTACGGTTGACACCCCTTCAGAAGTCACATTTCCATTGATAAGAGGAAGGGAGCAATTGTGGACAAGGAGGCTGTATTATTTCCTGTGTCCCTGTCCCTCAATAGATCTAAATGGTAGGAATGCCCATTTTTCCTTCAGTCTGCTTTGCCACCTTTGATTTTATGGAGAGAATTTTATAGCCTGCCTTGTCCCCAAAAGTGTCTCCCCCAAATCGGTACTATACCTGAAGGAGCGTCTCCACCCCCATCCGTTCTACCTGAACACAGAGGTCCAGCGCCGAGGGCCTTCTGGCGGTTCCCTCACTGCAAGAAGCCAAGTTACAGGGAACCAGGCAGAGAGCCTTCTCAGTAGTGGCACCCGCCCTGTAGAACGCCCTCCCATCAGACGTCAAAGAGGAAAACAACTATCAGACTTTTAGAAGACATCTGAAGGCAGCCCTGTTTAGGGAAGCTTTTAATGTTTAACAGACTACTGTATTTTAACTGCCTGGACACTGAGGTCCATCTCCAAGGGCCTTCTCGGTGGTGGCACCTGCCCTGTGGAATGCCCTCCCACCAGATGTCAAAGAGAACAACAACTACCAGACTTTTAGAAGAGATCTGAAGGCAGCAATGTGTAGGGAAGCTTTTAATGTTTGATGTATTACAGTATTTTAATATTTTTTGGGAAGCAGCCCAGAGTGGCTGGGGAAGCCCAGCCAGATGGGCGGGGTATAAATAATAAATTATTATTATTATTAATACACTTCATGTTTAATGCCTTAAAACAGACATGACACATGAGGAAAAAGTGGAGAGGAGGGAGGAGAGGGAAAGCAAGCTCAGTTCTTAAAAGTTACTGTTCTTAGAATGCAGTCAATCACAAGAATGGTGAAATTTGGGAGCATAGCTGTCAACTTACAGATTTGAAAATAAGGGACCAGCAGCCTTGAAAATAAGGGACCAGCAGCCAAAATAAGGGACCTGCAGCCTCACCTGTTCCAGGCACTCCAGTCTTCCTGTCCTCCTGCAGTCTGGTCAAACTCATGCTGGTAGCTTCGAGAACACTGTCCAACCAACTTTGTAACCAGAGGTTCAACTGAATAGAATCTGAATCACATGCACCACAAGGCCTATGCAGCCTCAACTTAAGATGGCTCCCCGGCCTGGCTTTGCACCGCAAAGTTTGCAGCAGCACGTGCAACAAAATGGCGTCCAGCATTCAAAAACCCCCTCAGCTTGCATTAACTAGCCACACACAAGGCATGCAAGCTCCACCCCCAGTCGTTCTTAGACTTCTTATTGGGTGAGCAACGCAGCCAAGCAACACAGTTGGAGCCTCCCTCCTCCCTGGCCGGCAGGGAGGGAGGGAGAGGAGCTGCTTCCTTTGAAATTTAAGGGACATCATTTAAGGGACATCCATCAATAAGGGACAGCAGCGGGACATGGCGCTGGAATAAGGGACTGTCCCTTCAAATAAGGGACACTTGACAGCTATGTTTGGGAGTGAACTTGACGCCAAGGGGCGGGTGAGGGAGCTGGGGATGTTTTGCCTGGGAAAGAGGAGACTAAGAGGAAATAGGATAGCCATCTTCCAATATCTCAAGGGCCATCACATGGAAGACAGAGCAGGCATATTTTCTCCTGCTCCGTAGGGTAAGATTCAAACCAATGGCTTCCAATTCTGACTAAACATCTTTATTGGCCCAAAAATGGAAGCAAGAAGAATTACCAACAATTGAAGAATGGAGGATCAAGTTAATGGACTATGCAGAACTAGATAAACTAACAGGAAGGATTCGAAACCGGCGGGACCAGAAATTCACGGAAGACTGGAGTAAATTTACGGACGATTTGAAAAGTATTTGTGAAGATCAGACGACGTTTGTAGGTTTGCAAGAAGTTTTGTGAGGAGTATTATTGGAAGTATAGCAAAAATGGAGAAGGGGAAGGAGGATTTGTTAAAAGATGTAAAGGCAAGATAAAGTTAAGAAATGCATAAGAAGTGGTTAAAACGGTGGATCGTCAGAGGTGCTGATGGAAGTCCAAAAAAGATTGTATAAGTGATAAGTTTTGTGGTACATTTTATAATTTATATGTTAAAATCAATAAAAATTATTTTTTAAAAAATTCTGACTAAACATCTGAGAATCAGAGGATCAGAGATTCTTAGAAGAGTGGAGGAAATAGATGAACTATTTGAAAATTAATTGTGATGAACAGATTGCGCTAGTAGGACTGCGAGAAGTTTTGTAAGGTGGATTATTTGAAATATTGCAAGAAAGACTATGAAGAGAATTATTAGTTAAGGGCAATTAAGAAATGCAGAATAAGTGATAAAGAGGGGGAAATCATCAGAGGTGTTGACGGAAGTCTAAAATATTGTATAAGCTGAGAAGTTATGTTGTATGACTGTTGGAACTGATATGTTAAAAAATCAATAAAAATGTGTGTATATATGTATGTGTGTATATACAGTGGTACCTCGGGTCAAGTACTTAATTCGTTCCGGAGGTCCATTCTTAACCTGAAACTGTTCTTAACCTGAAACACCACTTTAGCTAATGGGGCCTCCTGCTGCCGCTGGAGCACAATTTCTGTTCTTATTCTGAAGCAAAGTTCTTAACCCGAGGTACTATTTCTGAGTTAGCGGAGTCTGTAACCTGAAGCGTATATAACCCGAGGTTAAGGTAAGGTAAATGGACCCCTGACCGTTAGGTCCAGTTGTGGCCGACTCTGGGGTTGCGGCGCTCATCTCGCTTTATTGGCTGAGGTAGCCGGCGTACAGCTTCCGGGTCATGTGGCCAGCATGACTAAGCCACTTCTGGCGAACCAGAGCAGTGCACGAAAATGCCGTTTACCTTCCCACCAGAGTGGTACCTATTTATCTACTTGTACTGGTGTGCTTTCAAACTGCTAGGTGGGCAGGAGGCTGGCTTTGCTTTAGTGCATCTGGTCAGTGGCTGTGAGAACAGGACGCTAGACTAGGCTGACCGTTGGTCTGATCCAGCCGGCTCTTCTTATGTTCTCAGTGGAAGGCCAGCACAGTCAACGACAAGGAAGACTTGTTTACTGTCTCCAATGATTGTCATAAAACAGACTATCGAGAGGAAATTAGGTTTACTGTGATCGAGTTAAGCGCCACCGATTCCTAGACATCTCCTGACTCATAAAATTAATGGCCGAAACAAGGCAATGTGTGCATGGCTTGTGGATGGGTGCGCCACACACCTCTCAATCAATGGCTCTAATGGGGAGGAGGACTTGGACAGTTTGATCAGTAGTTTTATCGCCCTCCAGGAGTGTGCGGGATGATGAGGACGTGGAATGCTTCAAGGCTAGTCAAGGAAAGAGGCAGACCGTTTCCACGCGGAAGTCTCTGTTCACTTTGTATCAAGTGAAAAATGGAACTGCCAGCTGTTCACATGCTGCTCAATGAATGCAAAAAGCAATGGATGCAGACAAAGGGAATCTGCATGCCCCACATTACTATTATTACTATTATTATTATTATTATTATTATTATTATTATTATTATTATTATTATTATTATTTTATTATTATTTATACCCCGCCCATCTGGCTGGGCTTCCCCAGCCACTCTGGGCGGCTTCCAAAAAATATTGAAATACTGTAATACATCAAACATTAGGTAAAGGTAAAGGTACCCCTGCCCGTACGGGCCAGTCTTGACAGACTCTGGGGATGGTGCGCCCATCTCACTCTATAGGCCGGGGGCCAGCGCTGTCCGGAGACACTTCCGGGTCACGTGGCCAGCGTGACATCGCTGCTCTGGCGAGCCAGAGCCGCACACGGAAACGCCGTTTACCTTCCCGCTAGTAAGCGGTCCCTATTTATCTACTTGCACCCGGGGGTGCTTTCGAACTGCTAGGTTGGCAGGCGCTGGGACCGAGCAACGGGAGCGCACCCCGCCGCGGGGATTCGAACCGCTGACCTTTCGATCGGCAAGCCCTAGGCGCTGAGGCTTTTACCCACAGCGCCACCCGCGTCCCTATTGAATTATTATTATTATTATTATTATTAACAACAATATATTATTTATACCCCGCCCATCTGGCTGGGCTTCCCCAGCCACTCTGGGCGGCTTCCAAAAAATATTAAAATACTGTAATACATCAAACATTAAAAGTTTCCCTAAATAGGGCTGCCTTCAGATGTCTTCTAAAAGTCTGGTAGCTGTTTTGCTTTTTGACATCTGGTGGGAGAGCGTTCCACAGGGTGGGTGCCACTACTGAGAAGGCCCTCTGCCTGGTTCCCTGTAACCTCACTTCTCGCAATGAGGGAACTGCCAGAAGACCCTCGGCGCTGGACCTCCGTGGCTGGGCTGAACGATGGTGGTGGAAATGCTCCTTCAGGTATATTGGACCGAGGCCGTTTAGGGCTTTCAAGGTCAGCACCAAGACTTTGAATTGTGCTCGGAAACGTACTGGGAGCCAATGTAGGTCTTTCAAGACCGGTGTTATATGGTCTCGGCGGCCGCTCCCAGTCCCCAGTCTAGCTGCCGCATTCTGGATTAGCTGTAGTTTCCGGGTCACCTTCAGAGGTAGCCCCACGTAGAGCGCATGGCAGTACATAAGAGCCTGCTGGATCAGGCCAGGGGACCATCACGCCCAGGATCCTGTTCTCATAGTGGCTAACCAGATCCCTGTGGGAGACCAGCAAGCAAGATCTGAACACATGAGTCCCCTCCCCTCCTGTGGTTTCTCACAATTGGTGTGCAGAATGTGGGATGGGAAACACAAGAGCAGTCAAGTACAACATTCCTAGAGGGAACATGTTTACACATGGGGAGGAATGTTTGTCCAGCCAGCAGGTAAACTTCCTGTTTCCTTCTGGGCTGGGACAGACTTCCTCTGCATGTGACTAGAGGTGGGCGTTTACTGGATGCTGGTAGCTTTGAGAACATTATCCAACCATCTCATCCTCTGTCGTCCCCTTCTCCTTGTGCCCTCCATCTTTCCCAACATCAGGGTCTTTCCCAACATCAGGGTCTTTTCCAGGGAGTCTTCTCTTCTCATGAGGTGGCCAAAGTCTTGGAGCCTCAGCTTCAGGATCTGTCCTTCCAGTGAGCACTCAGGGCTGATTTCCTTCAGAATGGAGAGGTTTGATCTTCTTGCAGTCTGTGGGACTCTCAAGAGTCTCCTCCAGCACCAGAATTCAAAAGCATCCATTCTTTGGTGATCAGCCTTCTTTATGGTCCAGCTCTCACTTCCATACATCACTACTGGGAAACCATAGCTTTAACTATATGGACCTTTGTTGGCAAGGTGATGTCTCTGCTTTTTAAGATGCTGTCTAGGTTTGTCACTGCTTTTCTCCCAAGAAGCAAGCGTCTTTTAATTTTGTGGCTGCTGTCACCATCTGCAGTGATCATGGAGCCCAAGAAAGTAAAATCTCTCACTGCCTCCATTTCTTCCCCTTCTATTTGCCAGGAGGTGATGGGACCAGTGGCCATAATCTTCGTCCTTTTGATGTTGAGCTTCAGACCATATTTTGCGCTCTCCTCTTTCACCCTCATTAAGAGGCTCTTTAATTCCTCCTCACTTTCGGCCATCAAAGTTGTGTCATCTGCATATCTGAGGTTGTTGATATTTCTTCTGGCAATCTTAATTCCGGCTTGGGATTCATCCAGCCCAGCCTTTTGCATGATGAATTCTGCATATAAGTTAAATAAGCAGGGAGACAATATACAGCCTTGTCGCTTATTCTGTTTAAATGGTGGGACAAGCCGGCACTTTGAGGCATTTCTGAACGCAGCATAAAGGCAACATATCTCCCTGGCTGGTTTTAATGTATGTTTAATCTCTTGTTGAAAGCTGCCCAGAGTGGCTGGGAAAACCCAGCCAGATGGGTGGGGTATAAGTAATGAATTATTATTATTATTATTATTATTATTATTATTATTATTATTGGCTTCTCACAGAAGATTACATAATCACAGAATTGTAGAGTTGGAAGGGGCCCAAAGGGCCATCCAGTCCACCCCCTGCAATGCAGGAATGACAGCAAAAGAACCCCTGACAGATGGCCAGCCAAACTCTGTTTAAAAACCTCCAAGGAAGGAGATTCCACTGCCAAACAGCTTCTACCATTTTAAGGCCTCCCCTTAAAAATCAACCTTTATTATTTTATTCACATAACATACAATCTTTACAACAAACATCTCCAAAATAAACAGACAACTCCAAAATAAAATCATATGTAACAAAACCATAAGTCTCATGTTTTCATTTCCACTGATCTCTGATACCTTTACCTGGTATTTCTTGTTGCTTTCTGCTTTCCTTATAGAATCTTTATGAAAATTTAAATCTCTTAAATACCAATCTCTAACAGTTTCAATTATTCCCTTCACCTCCCTCCCCCACAGCCCAGTTATTATTTTTGTTATTGTTGCGTTATTCACTTTATTTGTTATTCCGTCCTTTAATATATTATTATCCTATCTCCTTGTGCCTTTTAAACTTTTGCATATTAATTTTGAAGCTCCAGCACCAACTTTTTTCATGTGTTCCTTAACGCATTCCCACTCTATTATTTTTTTGATTAGAGTAGCCTCTAATTGATGCTGTTGATTTTGCCATCTCCACGAATTCCAGAAATTTGATTCTCCTTTCTAATCATTCTAATCTAATCCCTTAAAAATCAAGTAAGGTACCAGTCCTCATTGTTCTGAAGAAATTGCTAGTTTAAAATAGGGAGCTGCCTTATACTGAATTAGACCACTGGCCCATCTAGCTCAGTAGAGTGGTACCTCAGGTTACATATGCTTCAGGTTACAGACTCCGCTAACCCAGAAATATTACCTTGGGTTAAGAACTTTGCTTCAGGATAAGAACAGAAATCGTGCTCCGGCGGCACAGCGGCAGCAGGAGGCCCCATTAGCTAAAGTAGTGCTTCAGGTTAAGAACCGTTCCAGGTTAAGAACAGACAGACGTCCAGAACGAATTACCGTATTTTTCGCTCTATAACACGCACCCGACCATAACACGCACGTAGTTTTTAGAGGAGGAAAATCCGCAGGCATGCCACCCCTAGGCATTCCCTCCATAACACGCACAGACATTTCCCCTTACTTTCTAGGAGGAAAAAAGTGAGTGTTGTGGTGCAAGAAATACGGTAAGTTCTTAACCAGAGGTACCACTCAGAGGCGTAGCGTGGGGGGTGCCAGGGGTGCCGGCCGCACCGGGCACAACATCTGGGGGGGCGCGAGTCCAGAGGGAAGGGACAAGTTCCTTCCTCCGCCGGGCTCCCCGCCGCCACCGCCAGCCTTGCGCCCTAGCGCGCGCGCGCCCCGCCGCCGCTGCGGCTGCGCTCCACTCACTGCTCGCAGGAGGAGCAGCCGCTGCAGCAGCGCCGCCACCGCCACCGATGCCTGGCCGGGCACGGGCAGCCTCTGCACCCCGCCGCCACCGCCGCCATCCCCTCGGCCCAGCCACAGGCGGCGGCTGCTTCTGCCGACTGGAAGGGAGGAGAGCTCCGAGGAGCCTCGACGCGCCCTGCCCTCCCCAAAACCCTCCGAGACGAAGCCGGCAGAAGGGGGCGCCGCTGGCTCCGGCTCTCAGCACAAGTCTCAGCCGCGCGGGGGGGGGGCGAGGACGGAGCGCAGCTGGAAGCCCCCGGACCCAGCCGGGAGGAGGAGAGGCGCTCGCCAAGCCCGGATCTGGAGCGCCTCGGAGCGCGGGCTCCACCTACAGCCCAAGGAGAGAAGGGGGCGGGGAGGCGCCCGAGGGGAGGGGGCTTCGGCTGCCTCGGCCCGCGGGGGCTCTGCAAATAATAAATTTAATAAATTCCTGCTGAGCCTTTGGGGGGGGGTCCTTGGCTCCTTCGCTCGTCCCCAGCCCCAGTGGCGTAGCGTGGGGGGTGCAGGGGGGGCCGGCCGCACTGGCCGCAACATCTGGGGGGGGTGGCGCGCTCGCACTCGAGTGCTAAAATCCACGGGTTAGGGGGCGCAAATTACTTGCCTTGCCCCGGGTGCTGACAACCCACGCTATGCCACTGGTACCACTGTACTGGCAGTGGTACTCCTCAGTCCTATCTGACAAATGCAAGGCACGGGGTCTGCATTTCCCAGTTTCACCTATGCAAAAGGAATAATATATGCAACCACATCCAAAATCCTCTTAGAAGTGCTGGGACGGAGCCAAGGGATTCCTACAGACAAAGAAAGCATTGTTTTCCCACCCACGCATGAGAAACAGTGATGGTGCATTTCTCAACGAAGCCCTCCACTGAAATCTTCCGAGTAAAGTGAGCGGCAGGAAGACAGGCGTGCAAATTAAAGTACAGTCCAGCCGCTTAATCAAACAAACAATTCCCTCTGTTTCTCGCCCACACATGGCAAGGTGTGCAGAAGTACACAAAGGAAGGACTGAGCATGCTCAGTGGGCAGGAAATGCCCTCTGAGAGCTGCAGAAGGGGGAACTGGAATGGAATATCCGGGTAGAGGGCTTGGCTGCCTGGCTGAATGCATTCGGGTGCATCGTTTTGTTGAGGCTGCTACTGCTGAGTTTAGAATCATAGAATCATAGAGTTGGAAGAGACCCCAAGGGCCATCG
>JAXCMG010000041.1:1008679-1030674 GCA_034642415.1 Podarcis siculus
TATTGCAAGAAAGACTATGAAGAGAATTATTAGTTAAGGGCAATTAAATGTAATACAGAAATTAAGAAATGCAGAATAAGTGATAAAGAGGGGGAAATAATCAGAGGTGTTGACGGAAGTCTAAAATATTGTATAAGATGAGAAGTTATGTTGTATGACTGTTGGAACTGATATGTTAAAAAATCAATAAAAATGTGTGTATATATGTATGTGTGTATATACAGTGGTACCTCGGGTTAAGTACTTAATTCGTTCCGGATGTCCATTCTTAACCTGAAACTGTTCTTAACCTGAAGCACCACTTTAGCTAATGGGGCCTCCTGCTGCTGCTTCGCCGCTGGAGCACAATTTCTGTTCTTATCCTGAAGCAAAGTTCTTAACCCGAGGTACTATTTCTGAGTTAGCGGAGTCTGTAACCTGAAGCGTATGTAACCCGAGGTTAAGGTAAGGTAAATGGACCCCTGACCGTTAGGTCCAGTTGTGGCCGACTCTGGGGTTGCGGCGCTCATCTCGCTTTATTGGCCGAGGGAGCCGGCGTACAGCTTCCGGGTCATGTGGCCAGCGGGACTAAGCCGCTTCTGGCGAACCAGAGCAGCGCACGAAAATGCCGTTTACCTTCCCACCGGAGTGGTACCTATTTATCTACTTGTACTGGCGTGCTTTCGAACTGCTAGGTGGGCAGGAGGCTGGCTTTGCTTTAGTGCATCTGGTCAGTGGCTGTGAGAACAGGACGCTAGACTAAGCTGACCGTTGGTCTGATCCAGCTGGCTCTTCTTATGGTCTCAGTGGAAGGCCAGCACAGTCAACGACAAGGAAGACTTGTTTACTGTCTCCAATGATTGTCGTAAAACAGACTATCGAGAGGAAATTAGGTTTACTGTGATCGAGTTAAGCGCCACCGATTCCTAGACATCTCCTGACTCATAAAATTAATGGCCGAACCAAGGCAATGTGCGCATGGCTTGTGGATGGGTGCGCGACACACCTCTCAATCAATGGCTCTAATGGGGAGGAGGACTTGGACAGTTTGATCAGTAGTTTTATCGCCCTTCAGGAGTGTGCCGGATGACGGGGACATGGAATGCTTCAAGGCTGGTCAAGGGAAGAGGCTGTAAGAAAGGATTTAGTTATACTAGATCTAGGTTTCAAACGGAAGTGATTGAAGGGAAAGTGAAATTACTGAAGGCCGCATATAGCATACTATTAGAATGGGAGACGAAAGATGAAGAGGTAAAATCAGTTATGATTAAATGGGCACGAGATGTAGGTCACAATATTATGATGGAGGATTGGGTTAAATTATGGAAAACTGACTTAAAATTTACAGATTGTTCACTATTGAAGGAGAACTACATGAAGATGATGTACAGATGGTATACAACACCAGTGCAGCTAGGGAAAATGTACAAAACTAGCTCAAATATATGTTGGCAGTGTAAGGAAAAGGAGGGAACATTTTATCATATGTGGTGGGATTGTAAAGTAATTAAAAAAAAATGGGAAATGATAAACAATGAACTGAAGAAAATGTTCCATTTAACATTTGTTAAAAAACCCGAGGCATTTTTGTTGGGGATTGTAGGGAAAGACCTGCCAAAAAAGTTGAAAAACATCTTCATGTATGCGACAACGGCCGCGAGAGTTCTGGTAGCACAAGGATGGAAGACTGAAGAAACCCCAACTAAAGAATTATGGCAAGAAAAATTGATGGACTAGGCAGAACTGGCAAAATTGACACATAAGCTATGGGACAAGGATAACTGTGACTTTAAGGATGAATGGGAACCTTTCACAAAGTATCTGAAGACGCAACAGGTTTTGAATAAACATCCACAATTTTTTACTGATAATAATTAGCTAAACAGTTGGAGGATCTATACAACTCTGTAACATGCAGAAAATAGCATTATTGGAGAAACCAAAGACTGGAACTGAGGGAAGTCAGGGAGTGGGGTAGGGGGATGGGTTTTGTGGGGGGTGGGGTGGGGTGGGGAATAAGGATATGTTTTTGGAAAATATGTTTTGTTATAACTTTGAATAAAAAAAAATTTAAAAAAGGAAAGAGGCAGACCGTTTCCAAGCGGACGTCTCTGTCCACTTTGTATCAAGTGAAAAATGGAACTGCCAGCTGTTCACATGCTGCTCAACGAATGCAAAAAGCAATGGATGCAGACAAAGGGAATTTGCATGCCCCACATTATTATTATTATTATTATTATTATTATTATTATTATTATTATTTTATTTACACCCCGTCCATCTGCCTGGGCTTCCCCAGCCACTCTGGGCGGCTTCCAGAAAAATATTAAAATACTGTAATACATCAAACATTAAAAGCTTCCCTAAACAGAGCTGCCTTCAGATGTCTTCTAAAAGTCTGGTAGTTGTTGTTCTCTTTGACATCTGGTGGGAGGGCGTTCCACAGGGCGGGTGCCACTACCGAGAAGGCCCTCTGCCTGGTTCCCTGTAACCTCACTTCTCGCAATGAGGGAACCGCCAGAAGGCCCTCGGAGATGGGCCTCAGTGTCCAGGCAGAACGATGGAGGTGGAGATGCTCCTTCAGGTCTACTGGACCGAGGCCGTTTAGGGCTTTAAAGGTCAGCACCAACACTTTGAATTGTGCTTGGAAACGTACTGGGAGCCAATGAAGATCTTTCAAGACTGGTGTTATGTGGTCTCGGCGGCTGCTCCCAGTCACCAGTCTAGCTGTCGCGTTCTGGATTAGTTGTAGTTTCCGGGTCACCTTCAAAGGTAGCCCCATGTAGAGCGCATTGCAGTACATAAGAAGAGCCTGCTGGATCAGGCCAGGGGACCATCGAGTCCAGGATCCCATTCTCATTGTGGCCGACCAGATCCCTGTGGGAGACCAGCAAGCAAGATCTGAACATATGAGTCCCCTCCCCTCCTGTGGTTTCTCACAATTGGTGTGCAGAATGTGGGATGGGAAACACAAGAGCAGTCAAGTACAAGATTCCTAGAGTGAACATGTTTACACACGGGAAGGATTTTTTGTCCAGCCAGCAGGTCAACTTCCTGCTTCCTTCTGGCCTGGGACAGACTTCCTCTGCATGTGACCAGAGGTGGGTGTGGCCTCACCTGTGCAGGTAAGGACAAAAGCACAGGGCAGGGCAGCCATCTCTCTCTTTTTGTCTAAATGCATTGAAGAAGCAACGTCTGCTTAGCCAAAGGTGCTCAGAGGGACTGTCTCTTTATGGGATAGTTTCCAGATGTATATTACTTTTCTAAGCTAAGTCTGCCTTCTGGGATCCGATTGTGAACAGAATGTGAGTAAACTCTTTTTATACTTTTGTAGAAGACTGTGTCGTGTCTTATCTTTTATGAGGGAATAAGGAGGAAATACCAGAACAGTTATTATAGAGGCTTTAGCGAGCCTGAGCAAACGCATCCGCTGTGAGTTTAAAAGGGGGAATGTTACTCTGCTAAATTGTGAACTTGTTAACACAAGTTGGAAAGGCTATAATAAAACAATATATCCTCTCCTGCATCCCTGAACATTCCTACACAGAAGCATTGCTGCCCTCCAACTGTGGTGGCAGAGCTGAGCCCTTGTGCCTGGTAGCCGCTGATAACTCCATGGATATTGACAGCAATGTGTCAGGACCCAGTGTCAGGAGTGCGCCAACGTGAGTCAACTCTGTTTTAGAAGAAGCAAGGCTGCTCAGTAGTGCCAGGCCTAGTGAGCACAGCAACTCTTCCTGGTAGATCTTGCCCCTATGAGGCTGTTGAGAGGACGGAAGGTCTCTGCCTTCCCACCGCTGCTTATGCTTTGTGAAAATTTAAATCTCTTAAATCCTATACCAATCTTTAACAGTTTCAATTATTCCCTTCACCTCCCTCCCCCACAGCCCAGTTATTATTTTTGTTATTGTTGCGTTATTCACTTTATTTGTTATTCCGTCCTTTAATATATTATTATCCTATCTCCTTGTGCCTTTTAAACTTTTGCATATTAATTTTTAAGCTCCAGCACCAATTTTTTTTAACGCTGTCAGGGGCTCAGGAGCAGAGGCACAGGGAAGAGAGGGAATGGAGAGCGAAGGGGAAGAATCTGAGGGAAGTGTAGGGGAGTATGACAGTGAACTGAGAGATTCCATGAGCTTCTCCAGCGAATCAGAAGATTCCCAGAAGGGGGCGCCTATGGCCAGGGCAAGGGGGGTCCCAGGGGGGACGCACCAGAAACAAGAGGCCAGCGGGGACTCCCAAAGCAGCAGCTGGAGATCAGGACCAGCTTCCCCACCAGAGCGTAGTGGGGGGGGGGGAAGAGTCCCACGCATCAGGGCCAGCGTCTCCTCCAGCAGGGAGCCCAGCTAGCCCCCCCCCCCCGAGGGGGGAAGAAGGGACGGGGGCCGGGGACAGGAGGAGGGGAGGGGGCCGGGCGCGCGCGCCAAGTTCAAATGTACAGGCGCGGGAGACAGCAGGAAACCCGGATGGGGAACCAGGTCCTAAAGCCCGCCGGAGGGAGGGGGAAGAATCAGGGGACTCAGCGTCAGAAGAGTCCAGAAAGGGCGAAACCCCAGTGGGCAGGCGGACCCAGAGGAGGAAGGAGCAAAGGAAGAGGTGGAGCAAGGCTCCAACTACCGCACAATTGCAATCATTTCACACGCTAGCAAGGTTATGCTTAAAATTCTACAAGGCAGGCTTAAGCAGTATGTGGACCGAGAACTCCCAGAAGTGCAAGCTGGATTTAGAAGAGGCAGAGGAACCAGAGACCAAATTGCAAACATGCGCTGGATTATGGAGAAAGCTAGAGAGTTCCAGAAAGACATCTACTTCTGCTTCATTGACTATGCAAAAGCCTTTGATGGTGTCGACCACAGCAAACTATGGCAAGTTCTTAAAGAAATGGGAGTGCCTGATCACCTCATCTGTCTCCTGAGAAATCTCTATGTGGGACAAGAAGCTACAGTTAAAACTGGATATGGTTCAAAATGGGGAAAGGAGTACGACAAGGCTGTATATTGTCTCCCTGCTTATTTAGCTTATATGCAGAATTCATCATGTGAAAGGCTGGGCTAGATGAATCCCTAGCCGGAATTAAGATTGCCGGAAGAAATATCAACAACCTCAGATATGCAGATGACACAACCTTGATGGCAGAAAGTGAGGAGGAATTAAAGAACCTTTTATTGAGGGTGAAAGAGAAGAGCGCAAAATCTGGTCTGAAGCTCAATATCAAAAAAAACAAAGATCATGGCCACTGGTCCCATCACCTCCTGGCAAATAGAAGGGGAAGAAATGGAGGCAGTGAGAGATTTTACTTTCTTGGGCTCCATGATCACTGCACATGGTGACAGCAGCCACAAAATTAAAAGACGCCTGCTTCTTGGGAGAAAAGCAATGACAAACCTAGACAGCATCTTAAAAAGCAGAGACATCACCTTGCCAAAAAAGGTCCGTATAGTAAAAGCTATGGTTTTCCCAGCAGTGATGTATGGAAGCGGGAGCTGGACCATAAAGAAGGCTGATCGCCGAAGAATGGATGCTTTTGAATTCTGGTGCTGGAGGAGACTCTTGAGAGTCCCATGGACTGCAAGAAGATCAACCTCTCCATTCTGAAGGAAATCAGCCCTGAGTGCTCACTGGAAGGACAGATCCTGAAGCTGAGGCTCCAATACTTTGACCATGTCATGAGAAGAGAAGACTCCCTGGAAAAGACCCTGATGTTGGGAAAGATGGAGGGCACAAGGAGAAGGGGACGACGGAGGACGAGATGGTGGGACAGTGTTCTCGAAGCTACCAGCATGAGTTTGACCAAACTGCGGGAGGCAGTGGAAGACAGGAGGGCCTGGCGTGCTCTGGTCCAGGGGGTCACGAAGAGGCAGACACGACTAAACGGCTAAACAACAACAACAACAACAAAAGGACCAAGCATGCTCAGTGGGCAGGAAATGCCCTCGGAGAGCTGCAGGTGAAGGGGCAAATGGAATGGAATATCCAGGAAGAGGGCTTGGCTGCCTGGCGGAATGCATACGCGTTGCATCGTTTTGTTGAGGCTGCAACTGCTGAGTTTAATCTGCTCAAAGAACCCCATGCTATAACTCTTCTTCAACTGCATATGGGCCAGGGGTCATGGAATTGTTGAATTGGAAGGGACCCCAATGGTCATCTAGTCTATATCATAATATTTATTGGCATTTTCATAAAACACCATGTGTTTTAAAGTATTTTACGCTGGTTTTTTGTTTGCATCAATAAAGTGTTTGAAATTTGTTGTTAGCCAGCCTGAGCCCGGTTTTCTGAACCGGGAAGGGTGGGGTATAAATAAAAAATTATTATTTTTATTATTTTTATTAAATAGGTTCAGTAAATAGGCTCACTTCCACAAAGGCTGAATGGGGCTGTATTCGCTGGTGGAGGAAGAGGGGGGCGGGGGAGCGCACCGCCCCCTGCACCACGATCCTGGTGGGGTGCCATCACGGCTGCCCCCTCCCTGCGCTGGGCACCATGGCCCCGCGGGCGGCACGCCACACCCCCAGGACACACGCCAACCACACACCCCCTGCTCTCTGCCCCCGGTGCCGGAGCATAAAGCTCCACCGCTGGGTGTGTTACCCCCTTGGAACTTTTATAGGGTTTACAGACAAAGAATTAATATAAAATCCAATCAGAGCACTGCAGACATTTGCAGAGGGTAGCTGGATACGACTTTCTGGGTGTCCAGCCTGCAACTTGACATGTGTCCAGCCCTCCTAGTGTAGCCTTATTGGAGTTCAACGATTGGGTCTGCGTTGCTCCGGGACAGGAGGAAGTAAGTCAAATGACACCGAGTTGGTTCAAAGAAAGAGTTTATTCTGCTCTCCGGATAGCAGAAGGCACTTGCGTGGTCAGCTCACAGCAAGTCCAAAGAAATGAGAAATTTCATGCAGTATATATATCCTCCATGCACCCTCTCCCCCCTTCCCCAGGAATCCAGCCACGTCAGCTTATACACGCAGGTTGACATCACATATGTTCCTGCTCTGGTACTCTCAACCATAAAAGGATCTTCCTTCCTGTACTTCTGACCATAAAAGGATCTTCCTGTTCCTACTCTTATCTGGGACGAGGTCGCCATCTCCGGGAACACGCTTTTGGCGTTTCCCCCAGACATCGCTCTTGCGCGTATGTTGTGGTCAGCACATAAGATAAAGTTCTGACATGTTTTCTTTGTTCCCCTAGAGAGCCAAGGCCATCGCTTGCCGTGACTGATAAAGGAGAGAGCTTGTTTATGTTTTTGCTCAACAGCTCAAGTTTTACGCATTTAAAAGTGCTCTCTTTTGAAAGAACAAAAAAAAGGGGGGGTTGAGTCAGTTTTAAACTTACTACACAGAAACCCATTCCTTCACTAGGATCCCTCGCTTCTAAGGTTCTGAAGCCTACATAGATACAAGCCTACATACTAAAAAAAAAAGGAGAATTGTAGCCTGAGATTTGGTACAGTGGACGCTCGGGTTTCGAACGTGATCCGTGCAGGATGCACATCTGCGCACACGTGGGTTGCAATTCGGTGTTTCTGCGCATGCGCGACTGATGGAACCCCGGAAGTAACCTGTTCAGGTACTTCCGGGTTTCAGCATTCCGTAACCTGAAAAAACGCAACCTGAAGCGTCTGTAACCCGAGGTATGACTGTATTTCCAACAACCGAGCAGCAACTGGGCTATGTGTCTTTAATGAACAAAAGGAAACTATTATGAACCAAGGATTTTAACCGGACTCCAATATCTCATTCAGTTGCGGTTTATTTACAGGTTTCTCTCACAAAACATATTTTGGGGGCCCTCAGCCCCCCCCCACAACAATAAATGATCCAATTGTTTGCGTGGCACCCTCAACAACTCCCCCAGTCTGCAAAAAAAGGTCGGCAAACCACGATACAAAGGGGAGGAAAAGACAAGAGAAAGGAAGGTGTGTGTGTGTGTGTGTGTGTGTGTGTGTGTGTGATACTTTGGAAAAGGCGAATGCAGAATTCGACTCTATATATTTTTAAATTTTAAACTAAAAAGAGGTTTGCTCCAAAGGGCGACTGCAGGTGCTTTTGTAAAGTTCCCTTCTATTTTTATTTTCTATAATAATATTTATTAAAGTTTTAAAAATACAACAAAAAAGAAAAAGAAAAAACAACAACAAAAGTATCAAGAGAAACAGAGACAATGAAACAACAAAAAAAGAAAATACACAAAAATACAATAAACCTTATTAACTTCATTTGCTTGTTTCTTTGACCTCCTCCCGCCTCCCTTTTTTGTATTCTGCTTCAATTAATTATTTCAGCAAATCTTTTCCATCTTTCCCCAGTTTTTAACCATTAATATAATTTTACTTTCCCTCATTTCCTTCAACAATCTATTTAACTTAAGTCCTTTATGATATTTATACAAAAGTCACATAGTTTCTTTTCCAGACTCCTTCTAAACTTCCTCAATTTTGCTATGTTTTTGTAAATAAACTTTAAATTTCTTCCAGTCTTCTTCCACCAACTCTTCTCCCTGGTCCCGGTGTAAAGTTCCCTTCTAGCTTGTGTGTGTTATTTGCGAAACTGGAGCTTGTCCATTTGTCCTGCAGAGAGGGACATAATCTGTACTCTGGTTTGAACACAGACATTTTACGAGGAAGGCAATGGAAAAAGCTTTCATTTTCGTCATTTCATGAACAACCAGGCAGCTCACTTAAGCTACACACACACACTCTCTCTCTCTCTATTTTAACCTCCCCTTTTCATCCTCTTTTTTTTAAAAAAAGCAGCTTATAATCGAAATAAAGGGAAACAACAAGGGCTTCTTTTTTAAAAAAAATAAATCACACCCTCACACACACACACACACAAAAAAAACACCACACCACAAAATATAGTCAATAAAAATAGCTGATAAAACAGAATTGGAAGCAGCGGGGAACAAGGAATCTCGCTGAGATTATTGCACCATTCGACGTCTGGGAAAACAAAACAGTTCTAACCCGGCAAATGAAAATCGTTCAGAGTGTGCACCAGATTAGCATCTCCAGGGAAGAAATGGCAACATCTGGGTACCACTCTGGAAAGATGCACATCTCTGAATTCTGGTCGCAGCACCCCAAATCTTTCTTTAAAAAAACAAATACAATAGCCATTGCCGTGAAAGTTGGGGTACACAAAGTGAATACGTTTGCAAGTGACACTCTCTTATTTTTGCAGGATCCCTAAACAGCCCCCGAGCCACTTAAGCCACAGTTAGAAAGGTATCACAGGGTAGCAGGATTGCAAATCACCTATTCTATATCCGTGCTCCTTCCTATCAATTTAGAGGGCACGACAAGAGACCGGTTGCTGGTTGATTTGCCATAGCGCTAGGAGGATTTAAGTACGGCATATTAACCATACTGCAGACACAAGGCAACTGGGACGTGGAAACCATAGAGGACTGTATAAAAGCTTTCATCAAGAACTGAGGAAATGGAAACATCTCTGCCTTAGCTGTATCCTTCCTTCCTTCCTTCCTTCCTTCCTTCCTTCCTTCCTTCCTTCCTTCCATCCATCCATCCTTCCATCGTGGCCTTCCTGCAAAAAGATTACAGTGGTGCAGATCAATGGTGGGCTATGCAGCCCCATGGAGGGCAGTGGAATTACTTGGGGGGGGGGTGCTCAGAGGCAGTGGGACGTGGGTGGCGCTGTGGTCTAAACCACTGAGCCTATAGGCTTGCTGATCAGAAGGTCGGCGGTTCGAATCCCCACGACGGGGTGAGCTCCCGTTGCTCTGTCCCAGCTCCTGCCAACCTAGCAGTTCGAAAGCACGGGGACTTGCCAAGTGGCGCCGGAAGTCACGTCTGCACATGCGCAGATACTGGAAATTGTGTCTGCGCATGTCTAGATGCCAAAAACCACTTCTGCGCAGGTGCAATTTTTGGTGTCTGCGCAGACGTGATTTCCGGTGTCACGCTGCACTAGTCTGGTCCACGGACGTGGGGGTGATCTGGCCCATGGCCGGTAAACCTTGCCAACCCCTGATCTAGTCCAACACCCTGAAATGCCCAATGTGCATTTCAGCAACAGCCCTGAGTGGAAGAGTCTCATGCTCTACCAACTGAGCTCAAGTTGGAAAGCCTTCCAAAGGTTGCATCAGCAACAGCCTAGCTCCAGGCAGTGCCCAGAACAGAGTGGGACTCCGTCTGGATGGTGATCTCTGTGGCATAGCATGGCACCTTCTTGCAAAGACAACCAGCTGTGACTGAGGAGCTGTCCTTAGTCAGAATGAGAGGCAGTATTGTATAGTGGTTAAAACGTGGCACCAGGAGACCAAGGTTCAAAACCCTGGTAGGCTATCAAGTTCACTGGGTGTCTTTGGGCACCAGTTGTAGTCTCTTAGCCTAGCCTTCCTCACAGGGGATAAAATGGGGAAGAAGACAACCATGTATGCCACTTTGAACTGCTTGGAAGAGAGGTGGGATAACAGTGCAGTGCAGTGCAGTGCAGTGCAGTGCAATACAATAAAAAACAATAAAATAAAATAAAATAAAATAAAAAAGTGGTACCTCGGGTTAAGTACTTAATTCGTTCCGGAGGTCCGTACTTAACCTGAAACTGTTCTTAACCTGAAGCACCAATTTAGCTAATGGGGCCTCCTGCTGCTGCCGGAGCACGATTTCTGTTCTTATCCTGAAGCAAAGTTCTTAACCTGAAGCACTATTTCTGGGTTACCAAAACACAACACAACAAAACAAACCAAAACCAAAACAAAACTCAAACCAAAACCAAAACCCAAAACCCAAAACCCAAAACCCAAAACCCAAAACCCAAAACCCAAAACCCAAGACAGTTCCTATATAAAGCCAGCAGGGCCTGTAGTGGCTTGACATGTCATCTTATTCCTTCTAAGCTGACTCGCTGCAGTTCCCCTTGCCACCACTGCCAGAGGGGGTGCTGTGGAGCAGCCAGGCAAGGCCAGCCGGCCCTTCTTCCACAGAGAATAAGACCCCTTTGAGCCTTGCGGTCGTATTCCCTGCTTATAGAACTGAAGTACTGCACATCTCGAGGAGGGATTGGCCGGCAGGTTTCCACTGCCCAGAACCCTCCTCTATAAGGGAACTGGGTGATGCTGGAAAAGTTGGTCCTGTGCCGCAGGAAACAATGACCAGTTTCTGCCTCCCCGTCTGGGTGGGGAGGTTGCTATTGGTTTTCTCGTCTTCAGCCTGCCCATTTTTTAGGGGCAAGATCCTGAAAGGAGTCTCCTGGGTATCCTATTCCGCAAGCCCTTCATTGGTTCCTTCCTCAATAGAGTTGGGACACCAATAGTCCATAGCTGTCAAGCGTCCCTTATTTGGCGGGACAGTCCCTTATCCCAACGTCATGTCCCGCTGCTGTCCCTTATTGATGATGTCCCTTAAATTTCCCGGGTTTCAAAGGAATGCTGCAATGCTGGAATCACAGCTAACCTAAAACCACCCAGAGTTTTGCCCTTTTCTCCCAACTCCTGATGCCTCTTCCTTCCCCCTTCCCAGCTCTGCGATGTCGTCTCCTCCTCTGATTACTTATCTTCTGCCAGAGAAAATTCGATGCTGCCGTTTTCTTCCAACGCCTTGGCCCTCGCTACTGTTTTCAGTTCCCCTCTTCTAAAAATAACACAAGAAGAAGTGTGCAGGTTTTTTCTCTCCCTTTCTTCTCTCCTCCCCTCTCCACAGACAAGATAATTGCTGTGGAGCAGAATTCAAATTTATGCAAACACCTGAGAAGACCCTGGGCTGACGTGGTGAATACAGATGAATGGAGGAAGGGGCAAAAGTTTGCAGAGGAAACTGCGGCTGCCACACCAGGTCTTTGCCCTGTGACTGGAGATGTTTGAGCAAAAAGGTCTGTGAAGAACGATCTCCAATTTTCAGGTTGAGCAGCCGCGCTGTCCCTGGGGTGGGTGGGTGGGGGGCAGATATATCTCCCTGATTCCCTTACATTGTGGCAATACATACCTTTTCCGTTGCTATTTATGCCAACATCTTCTCTGCCTCTCCCAATTACAGCTCCTCCTTTCTTTCCTAGAATAGCAACGCATAGATGATCCTCGCCAATCAGGAATTGACACAGAATGGTATTTTTTAAAACCCCCAATTCTTGAGGCTCTCAATCAAATGGCTTTTTTGGAGGAAGGGGTGTTTGTGGAATCCGTTGCGGTTTTTCCTGTCCGACTCCCGCGACTGGTGGTGGACTGTCCTTCCTTGAAGGTTTTTAAGCGAAGGTGGGAAGGCCACCTGTCATGTGTGATCTACCTGAGATACCTGCATTGCAGGGGGTTGGACTAGATGGCCCTGGGGTCCCTTCCAAGTCTACATTTCCACAATCCTGTTATTCAATAGGAGCGGACCAGGTCTGCATCTCCTGAACGGCTGCTTTTTATCAGATCACAATTGTCCTGGGGATTTCCCTGGGTTTTGCGAGGCAGTTCTCAGCAGAACAAAGCAAAATGAAAAGAATCGGAATGGGTTTTTACTGAATCATAGAACAGTAGAGTTGGAAGGGACCTAAGGGGCCATCTACTCCAACGCTGTGCAAGGCAGGATTTACAGCTAAGGAACCCTGGCAGGTTGCCACCCAACATCTGCTTAGAAACCTTCAGTGGAAGGAGAGTTGACCACCTTCCAAGGTTGTCAAAGAGCTCTAACTGCCCAGTGATAAGATCATTTTGGTACGAGGTGAGGATATGTATAGCAAGAGTAAGAAGAAGAAATTGTTATTTAGGGGAATTTAATTTAATTCTAAATTATATTCCGGAAACGTGGGAGATTTCAAGGGGTCAGAAAAAATGGATGTACCGTGGTATATTAGAAGCAAAAAAACCCCCTTGTTTTGATGAATTGGAAGATCCGCAAAAAGATTCCGTTGAGCACACGGATTGATAATATGGACATTTTAGCTACATACGAACGAATTGCATGTCGACGCAAAATAAGAATGGATAAATATGAAGAAATCTGGAACGAATATTTAAGCGATAAGGTGGATAGTGGTGGGAAGTAGGGGGAGGAGAGAGAGGTGGGAAAATATTGTTAAAAAAGGTGTAGTCATAGGTATATCAGTGTATTCAAATCTGAATTGTCAAATTGTGTTATTATGGTTTTTGTTGTATGTGTTTTTTGCAGTTGTTATTTGTATTGAAAAAATGATGATTATTTTTTTAAAAAAGAGCTCTAACTCTCATTAAGTCTGAATCTCCTTTGACATTTGGATCCATTGTTTCAGGTCTCCCCCAGGTGTTTTGGACTACATCTCCCATCAGCTCCCCCAAAACACAACAGTGTAACCCTGAGACTTCTGAGAGTTGTAGTCCAAAAGGGCTGGAGCGGGGCTCCAGACTTGGTGATCGCTGAAGAATGGATGCCTTTGAATTCTGGTGCTGGAGGAGACTCTTGAGAGTCCCATGGACTGCAAGAAGATCAAACCGATCCATTCTGAAGGAAATCAGCCCTGAGTGCTCACTGGAAGGACAGATCCTGAAGCTGAGGCTCCAAGACTTTGGAAAGATGGAGGGCACAAGGAGAAGGGGACAACAGAGGACAAGATGGTGGGACAGTGTTCTCGAAGCTACCAGAATGAGTTTGACCAAACTGCGGGAGGCAGTGGAAGACAGGAGGGCCTGGCGTGCTCTGGTCCAGGGGGTCATCAAGAGTCGGCCTCAACTAAACAACTAAACTCATATGTTGTAAATCTGCCCTTTTCCCCTTATGGGGTATCCAAGAGCCCATATAGAGTCCTTACATAGGTTCCCTGTTGGTAGGAGAAAATAACAGAGGCCAACCAGAGAATATTGAGAAGCAAAGCTGCTTGTAAGCCTGATCTTTATTAAAGCTGTTGCAATAGGGTGCTCCCCTCACACGTAGGAAAGGAAGAACCCAGAACAATGGCGCGCAAGGCCTTATATAGACTTTTGAAATTGCCACCCTGTAGATACATCATACCTACATCACAGAAGGGCTGAAATCTGAGTGCTTTGTTTACCTCCTGTCTGCCAGGTTACCTGTTTAATGGTCACTTGATTGGATTGCCTGGGGAGCCTGGCCAGTTTTTTGTAATGGTAAATACTTAGTTACTGGGCCAGGTCACAGGCCTATACTCTATTCATATCTTAAGATAAAGGTAAAGGGACCCCTGTCCATTAGGTCCAGTCGTGGCCAACTCTGGGGTTGCGTCGCTCATCTCGCTTTATTGGCCGAGGGAGCCGGCGTACAGCTTCCGGGTTATGTGGCCAGCAGGACTAAGCCGCTTCTGGAGAACCAGAGCAGGGCACGGAAATGCTGTTTACCTTCCCACCAAAGTGGTACCTATTTATCTACTTGCACTTTGACGTGCTTTCGAACTGCTAGGTAGGCAGGAGCAGGGACAGAGCAACGGGAGCTCACCCCGTCGTGGGGATTCGAACCGCCGCCCGTCTGATTGGCAAGTCCTAGGCTCTGTGGTTTAACCCATAGTGCCACCCGCGTCCCATTCATATCTTAAATGTGCCCTTAAGACAGGATTTGTGAAGGAAAGAGACAATGGGGAGGTTTCCCACGTTGACCTTGCAGAGAAAACATTTGCTCAGTTTAGGAATCAAAATGGTTCCAGGTCGGTCTTCCTTTGCTGATCTATGTACATGCTTGGTTGGTACACTTATGCACATATATCCAGGACCTCAAAATTCCCATCACACATATCACCTCTCAGTCTTCTCCTCTCTAGGCTAAATATGCCCAACTTCCTCAACTGTCCCTCACTTGTTTCGGCTCAGTCCTAGTTTTGGGAAGAGCATCCAAGTTCCCCCTAGTTTTGCACATCTCTTAGCGGCCTTGTCACTATCCAGATTGGGGGGGGGATAGGAGGGGGGCTGCATTATGTAGGCACCAAATCCATTTGTAATTACCGAAATAAACAGGAGTCGCACAGCTATGCAAAGTAGCTGGCGCTCTAAATTACATGACAGGGGAAGTGACAGCTTTTTATTAGCGTGATCGCAGCCAGGAGTTTTAAAATAGAGTAATCGGTGCAACAAAAGCTATTTCCACTCCCTCCCCCCCACCCGTCCGAAATGCTCATTCTGAATGGATGATCTCGTCTTAATCAAGCCTCTCATCACACACGCACCAACACACACACACAGAAAAAAAGCCTTTTAATTAACAGAAGTCAAGAGCTGTATTGTAATTTGGATGTTTACTTTTCAGACTAGCTGATGAGATTGATAGAAAACAAGGTTGTTGTGACGAGGTGGGGGTTTTTGGGGGGGGAGGGGGGGGGGGGGGGAGGGACGCTGCTCCCAGCCTTCATTTGTCATTTAAATAATGTCTGGGTTTTATAAAAGATGCTTTTGTTCCTGCATCTCTTTGACTGATTGGTTTTGGAACCAATGGAAGTAATTCACAGGATTTTGGGGGGTTTTGTTTATCAGAGGGTTATTATGGTACACTTTTGTTAAACTTGAACATTGGACATTATGGTGATCCAAGGGCAGATTGACTGCATCCTTGCTTTGCAGTTAGGTATGGGCAAGTCTCTCAACTCTTCATTCTTTCAAGAGATGCCACATGGAATGTCGGGTTTAGCGCTTCTCTCACACAAGACATGGAACGCTGGCAGTTTAAGTTAAGGTAAAGAGACCCCTGACCATTAGGTCCAGTCATGGCCGACTCTGGGGTTGCGGTGCTCATCTCGCTTTATTGGCCGAGGGAGCCGGTGTACAGCTTCCGGGTCATGTGGCCAGCAGGACTAAGGCACTTCTGGCGAACCAGAGCAGTGCACGGAAACGCTGTTTACCTTCCCGCCAGAGTGGTACCTATTTATCTACTTGCACTTTGACGTGCTTATGAAGTGCTAGGTTGGCAGGAGCAGGGACCGAGCAACAGGAGCTCACCTCGTCGCGGGGATTCGAACCGCTGACCTTCTGATCGGCAAGCCCTAGGCTCTGTGGTTTAGACCACAGCGCCACCCGCGTGCCCCTGGCAGTTTAAGTAGCCGAGGTTTATTTCTCAACCACAGGCTTACAGCAGTCCAAGCTTCCACAACTCATCCTTCGCCGTCTGAGTCAGTTGACTCAACTGGCTACTGACCCTGCCCTAGGCCAGATATACGGCACGTCCTCCCCTGCCTCCTGCTGGCCCATCTCTGCTCTAATCGCTTGCTCCGCCTCCTACTTCTTGGTGACTTGTTGTTGTTTAGTTGTTTAGTCATGTCCAACTCTTCGTGACCCCATGGACTAGAGCACGCCAGGCACGCCTGTCTTCCACTGCCTCTCGCAGTTTGGTCAAACTCATGCTGGTCACTTCGAGAACACTATCCCACCATCTCGTCCTCTGTCGTCCTCTTCTCCTTGTGCCCTCCTTCTTTCCCAACATCAGGGTCTTTTCCAGGGAGTCTTCTCTTCTCATGAGGTGGCCAAAGTATTGGAGCCTCATCTTCAGGATCTGTCCTTCCAGTGAACACTCAGGGCTGATTTCCTTCAGAATGGAGAGGTTTGATCTTCTTGCAGTCCATGGGACTCTCAAGAGTCTCCTCCAGCACCAGAATTCTGCCTGGTGTTTTTACATGAGTAGAATGTGTGCTTTTCTTTAAAATGCATCTCTGGGTTATTTGTGGGGCATAGGAATTTGTTCATATTTTTTTCTTCAAAATATAGTCTGGCCCCCCCATAAGGTCTGAGGGACAGTGGACCGGCCCTCTGCTGAAAAAGTTTGCTGACCCCTGGGCTAGATGACCCTCAGGTCCCCCCTTCCAACTCTGCTGTTCGATGATTCCTTTCTAGCAGCGCAATCCACCCATGTTTATAGAATCATAGAATTGTAGATACTCTGAGGTTCAACGCTGGAGGGAGCGATTTCCCCAAGTCTGCACACTGGGGTAGGTGGGGAAGTCATGCTTGAAAACAAAGTTCGCTGCCACACTCTCATGCATCAATGTACACATCACATCCAAAGCAATTTCATGCCCAAAGGAAGACAGAATGATATTCAAGAACCTTTGCTTTGTAGGGGTGTGCACAAGCCCCAGGATTTTCCTTGTGAACGTGCATTTAAAAAATAAATAAATCTGATCCATTTCTGAGACACCCTGTGTCACTTTGATCTGTGATTCTGGGTCTGAGATGTAAGAAAGGAAGCTCTGTGTTCCTCATTCACTATAACGTGGAATCTATAATAATAATAATTTATTATTTATACCCCGCCCATCTGGCTGAGTTTCCCCAGCCACTCTGGGCGGCTCCCAATCAAGTATTAAAAACAATACAGCGTTAAATATTAAAAACTTCCCTAAACAGGGCTGCCTTCAGATGTCTTTTAAAGATAGGATAGCTACTTATTTCCTTCACATCTGAAGGGAGGGTGTTCCACAGGCTGGGCGCCACTACCGAGAAGGCCCTCTGTCTGGTTCCCTGTAACCTTACTTCTCGCAATGAGGGAACCGCCAGAAGGCCCTCGGCGCTGGATCTCAGTGTCTGGGCTGAACGATGTCTGAATCTAAAAGGAGCTAGAACTAACCCCCCATTTATTACAATTTAGCTAGGGGTGATTTATATACAGCCCTCTGCGCAACACAACAGGACAGCGTTGCAGCAAAGCAAACAGATAAGAATACATAAAAAGCCTCTTTAAAATAATAATAATTAATAATAATAATAATAATAATAATAATAGGGCGGCTAACACAAAATATAAAACAAATTGATTGAAATACAACTTAAAAACAAGATTAAAATACAACATTAAAATGCAGCCTCATTTCAGCAGAAACTCAAACTTTTTGGGGGATGAAAACGTCAAGTCTTCATCAAGGCTAACTATCCACATAAAAGCACATAACAAGTCACTAACAAGCAGTGACAAATAGCAACAACCTCGGGTCTCTTGACTTTCTTAACTAACGACCTTAACTAACGACCTTAAATCAAATATCGGAAGGGCCGGCACAGAGAAGATGGAACCAGCTACTTCTCTGCTGCTTTTTCTCCATAGGAATCAATGGAAATTGTTGACAATTCTCCAGTGAGTTCATGAAGGGGCACAAAGTTGTTCCTAACTCCCCGTGAGTTGGCATAGGTTGAGCGGCAGCGACTGGCACAGGGTCAACACCAGTGAGCTTCGTGGAGGAGAGGGAATTCGAACCCTGTGCTTTCCCAGGTCCTAGTCCAGCACTCTAAGCACCTCGCCACACTTGCGCCCTCCTTCAGAGTCGCACACCACAAATACAGCTCCACAAAGCATTTACGCCAGGGTCAGCAACCTTTTTCAGCAGGGGGCCAATCCACTGTCCCTCAGACCTTGTGGGGGGCCGGATTACATTTTGGAAGAAAAAAAATGAACGGATTCCTATGCCCCACAAATAACCCAGAGATGCATTTTAAATAAAAGCACATATTCTATTCATGTAAAAACACCAGGCAGGCCCCACAAATAACCCAGAGATGCACTTTACAGTATAATAATAATAATTTATTATTTGTACCCAGCCCATCTGGCTGGGTTTCCCCAGACACTCTGGGCGGCTTCCACAGAGACCAAAAATACACTAAAATGTCACACATTAAAAACTTCCCTGAACAGGGCTGCCTTAAGATGTCTTCTGAATGTCAGGTAGTTGTTTATCGCTTTGACATCTGACGGGAGGGCGTTCCACAGGGCGGGCACCACTACCGAAAAGGCCCTCTGCCTGGTTCCCTGTAGCTTTGCTTCTTGCAATGAGGGAACTGCCAGAAGGCTCTCAGCACTGGACCACAGTGTCTCGGCAGAACGATGGGGGTGGAGATGCTCCTTCAGGTATACTGGACGGAGGCAGTTTAGGACTTCAAAGGTCAACACCAACACTTTGAATTGTGCTCAGAAACGTACTGGGAGCCAATGTAGATCTTTCAAGACTGGTGTTATGTGGTCTCGGCGGCCGCCACCAGTCACCAGTCTAGCTGCCGCATTCTGGATTAGTTGTAGTTTCCAGGTCACCTTCAAAGGTAGCCCCACGTAGAGCGCATGGCAGTAGTCCAAGCGGGAGATAATTAGAGCATGCACCACTCTGGTGAGACAGTCCGCGGGAGGGTCTCAGCCTGCGTACCAGGTGGAGTTGGTAGACAGCTGCCCTGGATACAGAATTGACCTGTGCCTCCATGGACAGCTGTGAGTCCAAAATGACTCCCAGGCTGCGCTCCTGATCCTTCAGGGGCACAGTTACCCCATTCAGGACCAGGCAGTCCTCCACACCAGCCCGCCCCTTGTCCCCCCAAAACAGCACTTCTGTCTTGTCAGGATTCAACCTCAATCCATTAGCCGCCATCCATCCTCCAACCGCCTCCAGACACTCACACAGGACCTTCACCGCCTTCACTGGTTCTGATTGTATTTTTTAAAAAAGCACACATTCTACTCATGTAAAAACACCCTGATCCCTGGACCGCCGGTGGGATGGATTTCAAAGTCAATTGGGCCAGATCCCGGGCCTTAGGTTTCCTGCCCCTGATTTACACCCAATCTGAAGAGCATCGGGACATTAGCTTTGCTGCATTTGCATGGCAAACCAGACACTTTGCTATATTTTCCTTGTTTGTTTTTTAAAGGGGGGAGATGGAATCCGAGCAGCTTTGCGTCCTTATTAATTAATTTCCCATCTTTGGAGCCAGCTTGGGTGTCAAAGGACAAATCAAGCTGAGGGTGGGAGAAGCAGGTTGTTTGTTGGGTGCGAGGGGGGGCGGCGGCAGGAGTGAGAGATGCTTCTTTTGCAAAGGGGACTATGACAGGAGGGGAGGAGTCCTCATCTCTCTTCTCCTTTAAGCCTGCATTTTACATGCCCTTTACAACACAATAAAACAACAGTTGGTTTCACACCATTGTAGCACTGCCCACCCCTTGTGTTCCTTTGCTTTTGTTTTGATAGCAGATTTTTTTTTAGCGAAATAGTAAATAGCAACACTAAGTTTTCGCCCACATTTCCTGCTTTCCACACACCTGCCTCGCCACAAGCACCACCAGTTGCAAAAGCCATTTTGGAGAACGCGTGACACACGTTTTGCTTCTTGTTCGGCTTTTTTGTCTTTTGCAAAAAAAATTCTGAATTCCAAATAAAGAGGGGAACGCACAAGCAATAATAATTAATGGCAGTAAACGTAAAGGGACCCCTGACCATTAGGTCCAGTCGTGGCCGACTCTGGGGTTGCGGCGCTCATCTCGCTTTATTGGCCGAGGGAGACGGCATACAGCTTCCGGGTCATGTGGCCAGCAGGACTAAGCCGCTTCTGGCGAACCAGAGCAGCGCACGGAAACGCCGTTTACCTTCCCGCCGGAGCGGTACCTATTTATCTACTTGCGCTGGCTTGCCTTCGAACTGCTAGGTTGGCAGGAGCAGGGACTGAGCAATGGGAGCTCACCCCGTTGTGGGGATTCAAACCGCCGACCTTCTGATTGGCAAGTCCTAGGCTCTGTGGTTTAACCCACAGCACCACCCATGTCCCTAATTAATGGCAGTAATTCAGTAATAAATAGCAATGAAGCAAGGAATGTAAGAAGGGTCTGCAGGATCAGGCCCATGGCCCACCTAGTCCAGCATCGTGTTCTCGCAGTGGTAAAACAGACATCTATGCGAAGCCCAACAGCAGGATCTGGGCACAAGAACAAATCGACCCTCTGGTGGTTTCCAAAAACCAAGGGAGTCTGTCCTGCTGTCGAACAGCTCTTACCACCAGAAAGTTCTACCTAACATTGAGTGAAAGTCTCCTTTCTTGTCCAGAGCCAGTGTGGTGTAGTGGTTTAAGAGCGGTGGACTCGTAATCTGGGGAACTGGGTTTGCTTCCTGCTCCTCCACCTGCAGCTGCTGGGTGACCTTGGGCCAGTCACACTTCTCTGAAGTCTCTCAGCCCCACTCACCTCACAGAGTGTTTGTTGTGGGGGAGGAAGGGAAAGGAGAATGTTAGCCGCTTTGAGACTCCTTTGGGTAGTGATAAAGCGGGATATCTCCATCTCCTTTGAATCTGTTGGTTGTCATGGTCCGGTTTACAGGCAGTCGAAGTCCTGGCAGAGGACATTGGGACCGGGGGCAAGACGGCAGGGTGGGAGCAGGAACGAGAGCCGAGAGTCTAGAAGCCAGAAGTCAGGAAGCCAAGGATCTAGGAGCAAGAAGCCAAACGCAGCAAGGCAGGAAACGTGTTGCTGTGGCAAAGAGCCGAAGGGAAATGCTGACCTTATATCCCTTCCTGGCTCTTTCCACCAGGTGCTGTGAGTTACCAAGCAGCCTCACCTGTGCGGCTGTGCCTTGTCTCTCCAGAACAAACTTAGGAAGGCCCCAGGCCTGCAAAGTCCTACTGGTCACAGGGCCTGGCTGCTGCATGCACTCCTGACATTGGTCTGAGTCTTCCCCTCTGGAGCAGCAGAAAACAAACTCGCTCCATCTTCCATCTTTCTCTCACTCTCTCTCTCTGGGTGTATCCTGTAAAATCCACCAAGGTTTACTTGCTCCCAAACTTAGAGCACATGGGCTGGAACTATATTCTGCGTTTTCTACCCCAGAGTATTTTGCCTGCTGCTTTATGGAACAATGAATGACGGAGACCTTGACTCTGTAAGTATAGTATTTTAAACTTACTTTAAAGTCTATCCTCACTGCAAGGAGGGTGGAAAGAGGTCAGCTGCTGTGGGCAGCTGAATGGGATAAAACGCTTTATCAACCTATACAGTGGTGCCTCGCAAGACGAAATTAATTCGTTCCGCAAGTTTTTTCTTCTTGCACGTTTTTTGTCTTGCGAAGCACGGTTTCCCATAGGAATGCACTGAAAATCAATCAATGCGTTCCTATGGAAACTGCCTTCAGACCAGGTCCGGGGACAGTCTGTCCCCCGACCTCTTCTGAAGGCTGGGAGGGGGGGGACAAGGGCTTTTCTTCCCACCGCCAGCCTTCAGAAGGCTGTTCTGAAGGCTGGCGGTGGGAAGAAAAGCCCTTCTCCCCACCTCCCGCCCCGCAAGCTCCGGGGACAGGAGGGCGATCTTAAAATGCTGGCGGGCGCAGCGCTGCCGCCCGCCAGCATTTTAAAAA
>JAXCMG010000041.1:1035674-1047911 GCA_034642415.1 Podarcis siculus
TGGGCTTGCTTCGCAAGAAGAAAGCCCATAGGGAAATTCGTCTTGCGAAGCAACTCGCAAACGGAAAACCCTTTCGTCTTGCGGGTTTTCCGTCTTGCGAGGCATTCGTCTTGCGGGGCACCACTGTATTACTAACACTATATTGCTGTTCAATGTTTGTGAGTTAAATATTCTGATATGGGGGTCTGTGTGTTTTGAATCCAGGCACCTAGGCCTTTTCTTTCATTTTTCATATAATAATAATAATAATTTATTATTTGTACCCCGCCCATCTGGCTGCGTTTCCCCAGCCACTCTGGGTGGCTTCCATAGAAACCAAAAATACACTAAAGTATCACACATTAAAAACTTCCCTGAACAGGGCGGCCTTAAGATGTCTTCTGAATGTCAGGTAGTTGTTTATCGCTTTGACATCTGATGGGAGGGCGTTCCACAGGGCGGGGGCCACTACCGAGAAGGCCCTCTGACTGGTTCCCTGTAGCTTTGCTTTTCGCAATGAGGGAACCGCCAGAAGGCCCTCGGCGTTGGACCTCAGCGTCCGGGCAGAACGATGGGGGTGGAGACGCTCCTTCAGGTATACTGGGTCGAGACTGTTTAGGGCTTTAAAGGTCAACACCAGCACTTTGAATTGTGCTTGGAAACGTACTGGGAGCCAATGTAGGTCTTTCAAGACCGGTGTTATATGGTCTTGGCAGCCACTCCCAGTCCCCAGTCTAGCTGCTGCATTCTGGATTCGTTGTAGTTTCCCGGTCACCTTCAAAGGCAGCCCCACATAGAGTGCATTGCAGTAGTCTAAGCAGGAGATAACCAGAGCATGCACCACTCTGGCGAGACAGTTCGCGGGCAGGTAGGGTCTTAGCCTGCGTACCAGATGGAGCTGGTAGACAGCTGCCCTGGACACAGAACTGACCTGTGCCTCCATGGACAGTGGTGAGTCCAAAATGACTCCCAGGCTGTGCACCTGGTCCTTCAGGGGCACAGTTACCCCATTCAGGACCAGGGAGTCCTCCGGATCTGCCCGCCTCCTGTTCCCCAAAAGCAGTCCTTTTGTCTTGTCAGGATTCAACCTCAATCTGTTAGCCGCCATCCATCCTCCAACCGCCTCCAGACACTCACACAGGACCTTCACCGCCTTCACTGGTTCTGATTTGAAAGAGAGGTAGAGCTGGGTATCATCATTCATATATTCTGTGGGGGTCCATATATTGGACCTGGGGCTTTCTGGGTGCAGAGCAATTGCTCTATCTCTGAGCTACAGTATATTAAGCCTGGAGAAGACAAGACAAAGAGGAGACTTAACCCTCTTCAAATACCTCATGGGTTGTCACATAGAAGATTGAGCAGGCTTGTTCTTCGTTGCTCTAGAAAGCAGAACTAGAATGAATGTCATAGTGGAGGAGCTCAATGAAGATGTGCACCAGCTGCAGGAGAAAAAAGGCAAATTCCATGCTATGGGTCATTAGGAAATGAAATGAAAATAAAACTGCCAATATAACGCCGTTATACAAATCTGTGATGTGGCTGCATTTGGAATCCTGTGTGCATTTCCGGCTGCTTCACCTCAAAATGGATATTGTGGACTTGGAAAGTTTTCAGGAAAGGGCAAACAAACAATCAAGAAGATGGAAGGAGTCAAACATAAAAACTCCCTGGTAGAGGGCTGCCTATCTTCTTCAGATAGATGTTTATCTCCTTGACATCTGATGTGAGGGTATTATTATAATTATATTAAATAATAATAATAATAATAATAATAATAATAATAATAATAATAATAATAATAATTTATTTATACCCCGCTCATCTGGCTGGGTTTCCCCAGACACTCTGGGCAGCTCCCAAAAGAATATTAAAAACACGATAATACATTTTAAAAAAACCCTTCCCTAAACAGGGCTGCCTTCAGATGTCTTCTAAAAGTCAGATAGTTGTTTATTTCCTTGACATCTGATGGGAGGGAGTTCCACAGGGCGGGCGCCACTACCAAGAAGGCCCTCTGCCTGGGACCCTGTAATCTCACTTCTCGCAATGCGGGAACTGCCAGAAGACCCTCGGAGCTGGACCTCAGTGTCTGGGCAAAACGATGGGGGTGGAGATACTCCTCCAAGTCTACAGAGCCAAATTATTCAGGGCATGGACAAAGTGAGGAAAGTTTTCCTCCCTCTCTCATAACACTGGGCCTTGGGAACATCCAATGAAGCTGAATGTGAGAAGATTCAGGACAGATAGAAGGAAGTCCTTCTGAATGCAGTGTATAGTTATTATTTTTTTTAATGGAACTTGCTTCCACAGGAGGTGGTAGTGGCCACCAACTTGAATGGCTTTAGAACAAGGTGAGACAAATTCATGGAGGATGTGGCAGTCAATGTCCCCAGCAGTGATGGCTATGCTCCGCTTGTGGCAGAGGCAAAAGTGTTTCTGAATATCAGTTTCTGGAAACTGCACAAGAAGAAGAAGAGTTTGGATTTGATATCCTGCTTTATCACTACCCTAAGGATTAAGGGATGTGGGTGGCACTGTGGGTTAAACCACAGAGCCTAGGACTTGCCGATCAGAAGGTCGGCAGTTCGAATCCCCGCGACGGGGTGAGCTCCCGTTGCTCGGTCCCAGCTCCTGCCAACCTAGCAGTTCAAAGCACGTCAAAGTGCAAGTAGATAAATAGGTACCGCTCTGGCGGGAAGGTAAACGGCGTTTCCGTGCGATGCTCTGGTTTGCCAGAAGCGGCTTAGTCCTGCTGGCCACATGACCCAGAAGCTGTAAGCCGTCTCCCTCGGCCAATAAAGCGAGATGAGCGCCGCAACCCCAGAGTCATCCACGACTGGACCCAACGGTCAGGGGTCCCTTTACCTTTAAGGAGTCTCAAAGCGGCTAACAATCTCCTTTTCCTTCCTTCCCCACCACAAACACTCTGTGAGATGAGGGAGGCTGAGAGACTTCAGAGAAGTGTGACTAGCCCAGGGTCACCCAGTAGCTGCATGTGGAGGAGCGGGGAAGCGAACCCGGTTCACCAGATTACAAGTCCACCGCTCTTAACCACTACACCACACTGACAGGAGGGGAGAGTGATCATGTTCTCAGGGCCCTACCACTTGGCATCCAATAGGCACCTGGTTGGCCATGGCGGGAACAGGATGCTGGACTAGTTGGTCAGTGACTTGATATAGCAGGGATCTCAGTATATTCAGTGGGTAAGAACTGCAGGCAATTAGATGCTCTGGTTATCTCCCGCTTGGACTACTGCAATGCGCTCTATGTGGGACTACCTTTGAAGGTGACCCGGAAACTACAACTAATCCAGAATGTGGCAGCTAGACTGGTGATTGGCAGTGGCTGCTGAGACCATATAACACCAGTCCTGAAAGACCTACACAATTCAAAGTGTTGGTGCTGACCTTAAATGCTCTAAACGGCCTCGGCCCAGTATACCTGAAGGAGCGTCTCCCCCCTCATCGTTCAGCCTAGACACTGAGGTCCAGCTCCGAGTACCTTCTGGCAGTTCTCTCCCTGCGAGATGTGAGGTTACAGGGAACCATGCAGAGGGCCTTCTCGGTGGTGGCGCCTGCCCTGTGGAACGCCCTCCCTCCAGATGTCAAGGGAATAAACAACTGTCTGACTTTTAGAAGTCATCTGAAGGCAGCCCTGTTTAGGGAAGTTTTTAATGTTTGTTGTTTTATCATGTTTTTAATATTCTGTTGGGAGCTGCCCAGAGTGGTTGGGAAAACCCAGCCAGATGGGCGGAGTATAAATAAAATAATAATAATAATAATAATAATAATAATAATAATAATAATAATAGATTCAACTGTGGAACAAACTGTCAGTAGGTGGTGGACTCTCCTTCCCCAGCTACTGGATCTATGGGTTGCAAGATCCCTGCCCTGAGCAGGGAGCTGGACTTGTTGACCTCATAAGGTCCCATCTCTGCAATTCTATGGCCTTTGGATGAGGTCATTTTTGGGTGCATTTCTAGTCTGCTTCCAGGATTTGTGTGTGTTTGCATGCGTCTTCCTCTTGAGCCCTGGCACCTTTAAAAATCAAAACAAGCCTCTTTTTCTTTCCAACTTTACAGAAAGAGGAGGGACACCCCCCACGCTCCCTTTGCAGGTAACGGTCGAGATTGTTCCTCCTATACAAAAGACGGCGAGGGAGGTTTGCCCTAGAAGTGCAACAGCTGAATCTGGGGGGGGGGGGATCCCATTAAAAGGCAGCAGTGGGACCATTTTGCCTAAATAAAATAAGAGGCGAAATAAGCAAATAATGGAACTAATTAAAACCAAGGGCTTAATTAACAGGTTGTTAGAGCAAAGAAATTGGGGCTTGTAACTTGCATGTAACCGGGCCAACTTGGAGGAAGTTTTCATGACTGTTTGGCTTCATTCTAATTCCCCAGTTCAATTCTTTTTTCTTTTTTCTTTTCCAGGAGAAGAGATTATTTGGATCAACTCTCTTTCCTTCAGATCAGTTTTTGAAACTGCCTACCTGCCACCTAAGGGATGTGGGTGGCGCTGTGGGTTAAACCACAGAGCCTAGGGCTTGCCAATCAGAAGGTTGGCGGTTCGAATCCCCACCACGGGGTGAGCTCCCGTTGCTCCCTTCCAGCTCCTGCCAACCTAGCAGTTCGAAAGCATGCCAAAAAGTGCAAGTAGATAAATAGGTACCACTCCGGCGGGAAGGTAAACAGCGTTTCCGTGCGCTGCTCTGGTTCGCCAGAAGCGGCTTAGTCATGCTGGCCGCATGACCCGGAAGCTGTACGCTGGCTCCCTCGGTCAATGAAGCAAGATGAGTGCCGCAACCCCAGAGTCGGACACGACTGGACCTAATGGTCAGGGGTCCCTTTACCTTTACCTTTTTTACCTGCCCCCCAAATCTCTTCCCTGCTCCTTTCCTAGCACACTTCAGTCTTCTCGGTTCCAGGTCATCCCCTCAGACTTTACACTCTGTCAGGGACTGTGTCATATCAGGACAGGATGTTACCCTGTTTCAGCACTCATCCATCATGATGAGAAAGGGGCAAGGTGAGACACGGACGAACAAGACTCCTTCTCCTCCCTTCTGCTCCCCCTTTCTTCCTGCCCAGGGCAACCCTGCCCTCTGCCTGCTCCTCAGAGCCAGCATGTCACACAGGGCTGGACCTCAGTGGCTGCAGCCTCTACTCTCCCTTGCCTGCTCTCCAGCAGCCAATACAAGTTGCCTAAGGGGGGAGGCGGGACCCGGGATGTGGGTAGCTCTGTGGGTTAAACCACAGAGCCTAGGACTTGCCGATCAGAAGGTCGGCGGTTCAAATCCCCGCAATGACGGGGTGAGCTCCCATTGCTCTGTCCCTGCTCCTACCAACCTAGCAGTTCGAAAGCACGTCAAAGTGCAAGTAGATAAATAGGTACCACTCTGGCGGGAAGGTAAGCGGCGTTTCCGTGCGCTGCTCTGGTTCGCCACAAGCAGCTTAGTCATGCTGGCCACATGACACGGAAGCTGAACGCCGGCTCCCTCAGCCAGTAAAGTGAGATGAGTGCTGCAACCCCAGAGTTGGTTACAACTGGACCTAATGGTCAGGGGTCCCTTTATCTTTTTAAGGGGGGAGGCCAGCAGCAGTGGCCATGGAGAGGCCACAGGATGGTCCCTCTATGCCATCGGCCGGGACAAAACGACTTCCGCCCTGCAGAAGAGGTGGAGTTGTGGGCATCACAGCTCAGCCCCCACATGATTGGGGGAATCCCTGGCCGTGTCACCCCCTGGCCAGCCAATCAGCTGGTTCTGGGGGCACGGCCTGCCCTATTTAAGGAAGGTGTGGACCGGGGATCTCCTTTTTTTGCTGCCTACCAGCTGTTCCTGTTTCCCACCCTCCCGCCCTATAAGGTTTTTGTTCCTTGACCTTGCTGTGGACCTTGGTTGGTTGCCGTTGAGGGGCCTGGTAGGAATTTTTCCACTTGGCAAATTGACACCAGCCACTTGGTTTATGCCTACCTCGTAGCAAATCGTCACAACTTTCTGGGTATTGGTGGTTAGGCATTGGTATTGTTCTGTAGATGGAAGAGGGGAGGAAGCGCCATCACCTGCCCCACATATTGAAGGATAGTCTGATAAAGGATTCCGGGGGGCGTGGCCCTGTCCGAAGCCTAGGGAGGTGAGGGCCTAAGGCACGCCCCCTAGTGGTGACCCCAGGAGAGTTCCTAGTTGATGTGCATCAGCAGGACTCCCCCTACTGGTGGTTAACCCTTCCCGGACTTCAAGCGGACGGGCTGAAGCCAGATATATTCGGTTAGGACCAATGCCTAAGCCAATACCGCTCATCACCTGTAACCAATGAAGTTGTGGCCTTATTAACCCATTAACCTTAATAATTGTGTCATGTGTCTTTATTTCCACTGGAGGGGGGCAGGAACTCGCCACGCAAACACTGGCTCATCCCGTGCCCTGAGCTCAGCGGTAGCAGTACTGGCAGAGGAAATTGGGACATTCTGGGATCAAATCAAAAGCTGGGATAGCTTTTGTAATTCCTGGACCTGGAGAATTGGGACATTTGGGGGGGGGGGCTGTGTCTCATGGTCAGAAAACACCCTCCCCTCGCTGCTTAAAACCCCCCTCCCCTCCCCAAGCCTCCATCTCAAACTTCTGCAAGCTGTTGCTGTATGTTGTGCTTCCCGACGCAGCGAGATTTCTCTTGCCTTCGCTGGAACACAGCAACAACAAAGGATAAATTGTCTTTTGCAGATTTATTTTCGGAAGGGGGCTAAAGACAAAACGCAGAGTTGGGTGGGGGAGGATTCCTCAGAGGTAGCCTTTGTATGCCTGGAACCGTTGTATTATTCACCACACACCTGAGTGGGCGCAGGAGATAAAAATATGCATCTCGCTAGATCCTACGGCAAGGTGTTAAATGTAAATGCTTAATTCAACCTGTGTAACGACAGACAGCCGACAGCTTGGTATGCGTGATAGGATCCTGGCGCCTTTCACCTCGAGTGGGTTGCATGCAGGCAAATCTTTCAAGGCTCCAGGTGCAGCCTCCGAGTTTGCTAAGAGAGAGGTGTTTTATGGGATGTAGCGGGCAAGGTAAGCTGAGCTGAAGGTGCAGAAACGACGTCTGCTCAATCCGTTCCCTTTCTGGGCGGAACCCAACCATAATTCAAAGCACTTTGAAAGCACATAACTTCCTCCCAATAATCCTGGTTTCACTCGCACAGAGCTAGAATTCCCAGCACCCTCAGTGAAGGAATGGGTTTCCCAAACCCAAAAACTGACTGTTCAGTCAGTCTGAAACGGCCCCCCAAAATCCCAATTTTTCTTCCCCATTTCTAAAATGCATTGACTTGAGCTTTTCAAACTCAGAAAGCTTGAGCTTGAGTCAATGTATAAACAGAAAGCCAGCTGTATGAACAAGTGCTCAAAACCCTCTCCTTTATCAGTCCGTGACGGCAATGGGTGGCCTTGCCAGTTCCAGAGTAGAGCAGGGATGAGACGCCTGGGTCTTATCTTACGTCCTGACCACACTGACATACAGACCTTGTCAGCCACCCGGGAACAGCGCCAGGAGAGCTCTTACAGTTGGTGACCTCTTGCTCCAAGATAAGAGTATAGGAATAGGAACAGGAACAACCTTTTATGGTCAAGAGTGCCGGAACAGGAACAACTGTTTATGGTCATGGATGGTGTCAGAAGTGTCAACTTACGTGTATAAGCTGACGTGGTTAGATTCCTGGGGAAGGGGGGAGAGGGTGCCTGGAGGATATATATACTGCATGAAATTTCTCATTTCTTTGGACTTGCTGTGGACTGACCACGCAAGTGCCTTTCTGCTATCCAGAGAGCAGAATAAACTCTTTCTCTGAACCAAACCTCGGTGTCATTTGACTTCCTTTCTCCCTCCAGCGAGCAACGCAGACCCCACCAGTCAGTATAGTCTAATAAGGCTATATTTCTTGGTGCATTGGCCAGGAATGTATAGTTCGCAGGATTTTTTGGGGGGGTGGGGAGTCATGTGCATTAAATGTGCCCTGAATGTGTTTACAAAGCATGATGTGCATCTGCCTTCTGTCTCCAAAGGGGAAAGGGTCATGGCACAGAGGTTAGGCAGGGGTCAGCAAACCTTTTCAGCAGGGGGCCGGTCCACTGTCCCTCAGACCTAGTGGGGGGCCGGACTATATATACATATTTTTAAAAAAATAATGAACGAATTCCTATGGCCCATAAATAACCCAGAGATGCATTTTAAATAAAAGGACACACTCTACTCATGTAAAAACAGGCTGATTCCCGGACCGTCCGCGGGCCGGATTTAGAAAGCAATTGGGCTGGATCTGGCCCCCAGGCCTTAGTTTGCCTACCCATGGGTTAGAGGATCTGCTTTGCATGCAGGTTCAAATCCCCAGCATCTCCAGGTAGGACTGGAGATGCCCCCTGTCTGAAGCCCCTGTCAATATTATCAGTGTAGACAGTATTGGAATGATATCCCACTTTATCACTACCCTAAGAAGTCTCAAAGCGGCTCACAATCTCCTTTCCCTTCCTTCCCCACAACAAACACTCTGTGAGGTGAGTGAGGCTGAGAGACTTCAGAGAAGTCTGACTAGCCCAAGGTCACCCAGCAGCTGCAGGTGGAGGAGTGGGGAATCGAACCCAGTTCACCAGATTACGAGTCCACTGCTCTTAGCCACTACACCACACTGGTTGCAGTACTGTGGTACCTACGTCCCGATTTAAACCAGCCCTTTATTTGGACTGGAATCTCACTTTATTTTTAGCGGAGGAAAACGTAGCAGCAAGGTGCAACAGTTTTCCAGCCTGCCGCAGCCTCCCTGGCTGCCAACACTTCCAGATCTGGAAAAAAACCAACCACCTCCAAGGAAGCAGAGTCCACCTAAAACCCCTACACCAGGCATAGGCAAACTCGGCCCTCCAGCTGTTTTGGGACTACAACTCCCATCATTCCTAGCTAACAGGACCAGTGGTCAGGGATGATGGGAATTGCAGTCTCAAAACATCTGGAGGGCCGAGTTTGCCTATGCCTGCCCTACACTGCTGCCTGTGAGAATTTCACTGGCATTTCCTCTGCCCTCTGGTTTTCAAACGCAGCCTCTTTCCCCCCTCATTCATTCACCGAGCATCGTCAGGGGCAAGACGTGGGATAAATTTCTGGCACGGCACTATAGTTAGAGCACTCACAAAACCTTTGAGTGCAGAGGAGGGGCAATGAGGCTTCTGGAACCTCCGTGTGTGTCGTCTGGGCGCAGGGAGCCCCTCCCTCTCAAACAAGATGAGAGGCGCCCCCCCCTACCGTTTTGTCATGGCAACAACTTCCAAAAACGATGGACCTCCCGCTGCCCGTTTCCAGCCACACAAATGCTGCTTCGCTCAGGACCACCCCCAGGGAACAGATTACTCGATGGCTCGGCTGCGAGGCTGATTGTAGTTGACAGTGACGGGTGCCTGGCAGGGACCAAGCTGAGGTCAACCTCCCAAGGCTTTGATTTAACCGCAGTATGGGGCTGCCCTCGGATTCGAAAGGCGGTCTCCTGCGTGAGTTGCCGTGGCCGGCTGCTACTGTGAAGCGAGCCCACCCAGGGTATATTTGCTCTGAAATCAAAGCAAAGCGTTCTACCCACATCCAGACTGAATGGCGGGGAGCGTGGCTTCCTTGCACTTCGTAATTCTATAATAAAGGACACTCCGGCGTCCTTCAAAATCCAGATCAATGACAGTTAAGGAAGTAAAAAGACTTGTCTTTAACGCAGCGGCTGAGGAATTCTCTTGAGCTGCGTTCAGGGCCTTGCCTGGGTTCGACATGGATGGAGCAAAGATGTTTTCCCTCTCTCATAACGCTAGAAGTCTTGGATATCCAGGGAAGCTGAATTTTGGAAGATTCGGGAGAGTTCACGCAGCGTGTGCATAAATTATGGAACCGGCCACCAACTTGGATGGCTATAAAAGAAGATTGGAGAAGAGAACAGAAGATGCAGGACATCTTCTGATGTTTTTACGTGTAGCGCTTCAGGGAATCCGATCCCACCCACGGTGGCAACCAAGAAGCAGAAGACCTTACTTGGAAAATCAATACAACCCAGGTGGTTAAAGCCCAACAGAGACTCCATCTCCTCAGAGCATTGCGGAAGAACGATGTCAATCAACATTTGATGACCTCCTTCTACCGGTCCACAACAGAAAGTGTCCTTTCATACTGCATCATGGTGTGGTACGCTGGTTTGACATCAACCGATAGGAAGTGCCTACAGAGGGTGGTGAATACAGCACAAGATATTATGGGCTGTCCCGTGAATCCGCTGGATGACATTGAGGAAGAACGTTGCCTCAGGAGAGTGAGGAAAATTCTCAGGGATGATTCACACCCTGGCTGGCACTTTCTTGATCTCCTGCCCTTGGGCAGAAGATATAGAAGCATGATTAGTCGCACCAACAGGGTAAAGAACGGCTTCTATCCATGGGCTGTTAGGCTGCTGAATGAAAAGATAACAACAGGGCAACTGGCTTTCGGGTTTGGTGGGTGTGCATCAGTAAATGAGGGGAATTAAGACTAAGAGAGCTGAGTGGGGGGTGCTTGTGTAATCTCACTGTATACAAGTTGTACAAGTGACAATAAAGTATTTCAATAAACAAGAAGAGTTATTACCAAGCCTTTTATTCAGTATTAACAGAGACAGCCGTCTCTCTTAGATAATGTGCTGGTCCCGGCGGTTACCATGCGGCATGGTCCGAGTCCAGTCCGAGGTCGAGGGTGTGGTATGGAGGCTGTCTGTCAAGGCTGAAGTTCAAGGCAAGGAGTCAGGTAAGGTCAGGAACTCTGGCAGAAGAGCAGGCCAGGGTGCCAGCAGGAACAGGTTACCAACAATGTTGCTCCCGCAACTTGGGACTGGGGCTGGCCGGCTTTTATCTGTCCCGAGGCATAGGGTGGTCTCGGTCCACAGGTGACTCGCCTCTCCTGGCCTGGAGGCGAACCCTCCTCCTGTGGGAACTTAGTTCCCTCCGCCTCTCTGCCCTGAGCCTCTGCAGCTCAGGAGAGGCTGGAGGGTTACTGGACCCAGAGGCAACCTCCTCTTCCCCTGATGGGGCTGAGAGTGGAGCACCTGCAGGCAATGGGTCCTCCATCACCTCCGCAGCCAGAGCAGATTCATCTGGTGTCCGCTCCTGAGGATCCGGCACAGGTGAGGGCCCTTCAGGTTCAAGCCCCAACCCTAGCTCAGCTGGTCCTGGAGGCAGGGACTCCTGTGCAGGCTGGGATTCCTCAGGTTCAGCCTCTGAATCCGATTCCCAGGCCATCACAGATAATGGCGTTGCTCCAAGTAAAGTCCCACCTCCTCCTTCCCTCCTATTCTACACCATCCCTGCATTGGCTGATTTGAGCTTTCTGCCTCTGAGCTTTCTGTTCTGCTACTTTCAATGCACGCCTGGTCCTGGGAGAGGGGGTGGGGTCAGGAATGCTTTCTAGAGACACTGAGTCTGTCAGCTGTTTCTCCCTTGTGCTTTTTCTCCCTCCTGCTCCTCTCCCAATATTCCCCAGATTCTCCCCTCCACCGCCTCTGAACTATGACCTTCTGCAAACCACTGTTCTAAATCAATACTGTCCTCTTCTTGGAAAGGTTGGGGAGGGCAACATTCCTCCTCAGTCCAGTCCCTGACATTATGGCATAAAGGCCACAGTAGATTGGAGGTCACAATATGAAAGGTGAAAGGTACCCAGCTTCAATGTCTGCTGGCATCTTGTAGGGCTAGGAATGTCCCCTGGAGGGGAGAGACTCCGTCAGGCAAGGCCTCCTTCCACCTGCCTTGCCCCACTCTCTGCTTCTCAATGTGTATTGTATTGTTTTACCTACTGTGGCTTGCCGTTGTTTTATTGATTATAGTTTAGATATTATTGTAACTGTTGAGTGGATTTCTGTTTAACTTTTATATGTTATTCTTATTTTATACTATTCTAACGACTGTTGAATGTTACTTTTTTGATGGAGGTTGCCTATTTTAAAGTTATGTTTTATTATCACATTTTCGTATTGCATTGGATTGTTATAAGGTGTACATTTTTTGTTTCTTCAGCTTGTAAACCGCCTTGAGTATTCTAAGATAGAAAGGCGGTATACAAATTAAAAATGATGATGATGATGGAGAGCTGCTGCCAGTCCGTGCAGGCAGTCCTGAGATAGATGGGCCAGTGGCTTCTTATGTCCCTGTTTCAAGCATTGCTCATATGCCTTTTTCCCCCACTGTGGATTTTGGAGAGCTGAGCCACCC
>JAXCMG010000041.1:1048311-1058467 GCA_034642415.1 Podarcis siculus
TTCCAACTCTAAGATTCTATGATTCTATGAAATTTACATGGGTGGGCACAGACTGGTTTGTTTGTTTGTTGCATTGAGATCCCACCTTTCCCCCCTCAATGAGCTGCAAGGTGCATGGTTCTCCTCTTCCTCATTAACTTCCCACAACAACCCTGTGAGGTAGGTTAGGCTGAGAGGCGGCGATTGGCTCCCGATGTCAGCCGGTGGGCTTCATGGATGAGTGGGGATTCGAACTCGGGTCTCCAGGGTCTCAGTCTAGCACTCTAACCACAACACCACACTAGCCTCACTGATCTGGCTATCCCTTTCCCCTAGGTAAGTGCCTATGAGACGGCAGCCTTATTTCCCAAGAATGTTTTGCTTTGGGGGCTTTCCAGGATTATCAGATCGCGCAGAGGCCTTGGAGGCAGGCCAGATCTCACCTCCCAAAGAGCCCGGCTGCTCCTTGCAGTGTCCAAGAGCGGGGAAGTCTGATGGAGAGGATGATGTGTGTTTTCTGCATGACCAAATACCTGCCCTTTCAGTTTCACCCCCCAGTGCGGAACAGCGTGTGCCTGCATATATTTTCCAAGGTTAGGGTTTAGGTTGAATTTACAAACCATTTCCCACAAAAAAAAAGTCTCGAAGTCATTTGCAATGAGAATAAAACGCCGCGTTGGGAAGACACGAACACACTGAAAACATAGCCAGAGTTAAAGCAGTCGGCGGTCGGTGCTTGCTTCCAAATGCCCAGAAAAAACAATAATAATGTCTCTTCCTGGTCCTAAAACATTGACACAGGGGGTGCAAGGTGGATATCCGTAGGGAGATAATTCATTAGATGGGGAGCTCCTATAGAAAAGGCCCATTCTCTAGTATAGTCACTTCTCCATGGAAGTGCAGCAGCAAGGATCATTCAGTTTGGAACTTAAGAGTTAACCGTGTTGTCAGCAACTCAATTAACTCAGAGAGGAGGGCTCGGAGGCGTTGCTTAGCAACCAGGCAAGGTGACATGATCTCTAGTGAGGTATCTCACAATATGGGTAGCATAGCGGGACTCAGATGGGCGTTGGCAGGGGCAGAGGTGGCGGGGGGGCGGCAGCATCACCTTCCTGTTTCAACCGAGGCAGTGAAATGGGTTTTTACCTGGGTAAGAACAAAGCAGGTTGTGAGGATCCCTGCAAACCCTCTCTTACACAGTTCCTGCTTGTCATGTTGATACTGAATTGGTTTTAAAATTCCATAGGTAGGGAACATAAGAATGTCCTCCGCAGCTTTGCTGATTCCATAGTTGGAGCTGTTTGCAAACCTCCCACCCCCGCGCCCAAGGCTGAAAAAACAGGGTTGTAAAGACTGTGGAGAGAATAACTGGGTGCACTCTTCCCACCTTGGTTCAAATCTATGCTTCCAGGTGCCATAAGAAAGCTGCAGAGATAGCGCAGGATAGTGCGCACCCCGGAAATGATCTCTTTCAGCTTCTGCCTTCTGGAAGAAGGTACAGGGTTATAAAGACTAGGACTAGCCACCTGAGAAACAGTTTCTACCCAAATGCGATTTTGGTTTTAAACGCAGTGTAAGGAGTCTCTATGGGATGCGGGTGGCGCTGTGGGTTAAACCACAGAGCCTAGGACTTGCTGATCAGAAGGTCGGCGGTTTGAATCCCCGTGACGGGGTCAGCTCCCATTGCTCGGTCCCTGCTCCTGCCAACCTAGCAGTTCGAAAGCATGTCAAAGTGCAAGTAGATAAATAGGTACCGCTCTGGTGGGAAGGTAAACGGCGTTTCCGTGCGCTGCTCTGGTTCACCAGAAGCGGCTTAGTCATGCTGGCCACATGGCCCAGAAGCTGGACGCCGGCTCCCTCGGCCAATAAAGCGAGATGAGCGCCGCAACCCCAGAGTCATCCATGACTGGACCTAATGGTCAGGGGCCCCTTTACCTTTACCTTTAAGGAGTCTCTATGGGAGTATATTGCATTTAATTATGGGGTATCAGAGTTTTTAGGCGGCTAACCAGGTTGGGATAGCAGGGATAGCAGTCTTGTTGGTTTGTGAATGTCTTACGTCGATTTTTCAATTTCGTTGTTCTGTATGGGACAATGACAATAAAGATTATCGTTCTCGTTGACCGTGAAAACCAGGTAAGGAAGACATAGCTCAGTGGTGGACCTTCTGAGTTGCTTGCGGAAGGAGACCCAGGTTTCATCCCTGGCATCTCCAGGTATGGCCAGGGTAGGGTGGCGGAATCTTGTCTCTCAGAACCTTTGAGTCAGCGTCGACGTCCTACGCCAATGCATCTTTCGGTTTTGGAAAGGAAAGGCAGGATCTGCTTGGCGCATTGGATTCCCTGGCTGCTCACATCATTGCCGGCGCGATTCCATGCCAACATCAGCACATTTGAGCATCTGCTCCCAGTTGCACTGTGCCAAGGGTTTTCGTAGGTTTGTATCATTTGCAGCAGGCAGCAGGTGGAGGGTGGAATGGCAGGTCTGGGCTAGGCTGGCGGTGTAGGCAGTAGACTCTCACACCCCCTGCTTCCTGACGCCCTTCAATCCTGCCTGAGAAATGTGCCTGAAATCGGAGACCTGCAGATTGCCCAACCCTCTGAGGCAGGAAGAAAGACCTTGGGGCTCTCCAGATGTTTATGAACTCCTGAATGGGATGGGAGAGGCAAGAAGCTTGTGGTGAAGACATCTGAGCATCAGTGGCCCAAGGCAGGAGAAGGAACCGTGACCCTCAAGGCCAGGCACAAGGCAAACTCGGCCCTCCAGATGTTTTGGGACTACAACTCCCATCATCCCTAGCAAGAGGAACAGTGGTCAGGGACGATGGGAGCTGTAGTCTCAAAACATCTGGAGGGCCGTGTTTGCCTACACCTGCTCAAGGCCTCTTGACCTGACCCTTGGAACGCCCCCCCAAAGGCCACACCCCTCACTGACCCAACTTTGCACCTGTCTGGAATGAGTCCTTGAACTCTGATCATGTCTCTTGCTCATCTGTGTGTGTGTGTAGGAAGTGGCTGTTGGTTGGCATCCATCGGTTTCAAGAGACAATGGAGTGTGTCTTCAGGGATGAAGTCAAACTGCTGTATTAGCAGCACCGAAGCGACCCCACCAGGGCACAGGTCTGGGCAGTGTGTGTGGAGGTCCTGAGCTGCCCAGGTGACAAGACCCACCCCTGTCTCGGCCTCGCTGAGGTGGTCCAAAGGAAAGCAGAGTAAGAAATCTGGGACCAGCTTGGCTGCAGGAATTGCCGGAAGGAGACATACAAGGAACCGCCCAACCAATTTAGGGACTCCACTCCACTCCTGAGCCTTTCCTTCTCCTGAAGATACCTTGCAAGGCAGTGGTGGTTTGGGGTCAGAGTTTTCCTTCTCTTAGATGAGAGACAACCCCATCTGCCCCTCACTTCCCTTTGCAGAACGCCCCTTGCTGACTGTTGGCCCCAGTCTTGGTCTTGTCCGCTCAATCTGCCAAAGCCTGTCTTCACACGAGTCCCTAACTCATGGAGGGTTTGAGATTCACTGGCTACCCTTACCTGGTTTAGCCAGCCAGTCAAAATCATTTTTGGGGTGTGGCTGCTGTTGCCTGCTGACAGCTTCTAGGAGCCACAGGTGAGAGCTGAGTGCAGGATGGGGACCAAAGGTGGACAAACTACCCAGCCAATTGGGCACCTGGGGTGGCGCACGTGCCCTGTGCCCAGGGGCGGGCCCAGCTGCCCGCAGGGTGGGGTGAGCTGGGGCAGGATGCTCCGCGGGGCCTCTGAGGAGTCTGCCTGCCTCCCCCCACTCAGCTGCCCTACAGCTGAGGAGCAGGGTCAGGCGGACCATTTGGGGCAGCGCGAAGCCTGCGGGTGCCCAAACCACCACGTCACTCCCAGGAGAGATACATAGCTTGGATGCGCTGCAGGCCCCATGGTGAGTGCCGCCCGGCATTTTGTCACCCCCCTCAGTGGTGACACCCGGGGCAACCCCCCCACGCCTTCCTCTGCCCCTGAAAAATACCCCAGAAGGAGAATGACTTGACCCCCACAAGAGGTGCTACCCCTTCCCTAACACACACCCAACACCCCATGTCGAAACTAGCCTATTGTATAATGGTGAACTTTACATTTGTGGCTTTTTGCCTCTGGCCCTGCTCACTAGTGGCATGCGGCCCTTCAAAACCTGCCCAGGAGGGGGATGTGGACCCCTTCGGCTGAAATAAGTTCCCCACCCCTCCTCTGTGTGTTGCGTGGTGCTGTCTAGATGCCTATTCTGGGCTCTGATCACCATCTGAACCACCAGTCTGTCCGCAGAAAGCCACAGATCTCTGCTGGGGAGGACAGCAAGGGACTAATCACGCCGGGGGCAAATGAATAGACTTTGGCGCTGCTCAACTCACTCCAATGCACTTCCAGAAACAACATCAGAGAGAGCGAGAGAGCGCAAGGAACCAACGGCCAAGGATCCTTGCGCGATGGGCTCGCCATGGTGGCTTTAGTCCTACGGTACGTTTCTCATGCTCCAACAAGATGAGGAACACCCAGAAAGAGACCTTGCTCAGTCTCTTTTCAGGCCAGAAGACTCCTCTCTAGTAGCCACCAGGCCAGCTGGCACAAATAGCGTCGCGCTTCCTTGCCAAAACATGGAGCTTAAGACATTATGCATCATTCATCCTGCGACGTGGCTGGGAAGGGGGTGCTGGTGTTGGTGGAAGGAGAAGAGATCTGAATTGAAAACAGGCTGGCGCTTCTGTCTGCATAAAATATTCAGGAAAGGGCCTGCTGAGTCCTCTTCCTCCTTGTACATTCAGAAACAGAGAGAGGGTTTGGGGAGGGTTGCGGGGAGAAGGAAAGAAAATGGCAGTTGACGGGCACCATAAGCAGGCCAACAGTGGGGAGGGAAAGGTTTATTTCTCCTACACACAGATTGGTGATCTTGATGAAGCATAAGACCTCTGCTCAGAGATCCAACTGGGCCAAATTCAAGGTGTCACTCTTAGCATATAAAGTCCTCAACAGCTGGGGTCTACCAGCGAGATCGCCCTGTGCCACACATGTGCAGGTGGCGCTGTGGTCTAAACCACTGAGCCTTTTCTTGGGCTTGCCAATCAGAAGGTCGGCTATTCGAATCCCCGCGATGGGGTGAGCTCCCATTGCTCTTTCCCAGCTCCTGCCAACCTAGCAGTTTGAAAGCACACCAGTGCTAGTAGATAAATAGGTACTGCTGCAGCAGGAAGGTAAACGGTGTTTCTGTGTGCTCTGGTTTCCGTCACAGTGTCCCGTTGCCCCAGAAGCGGTTTAGTCATACTGGCCACATGACCTGAAAGCGAGATGAGTGTTGCACCCCATAGTCGCCTTTGACTGGACTCAACCACACAAGGTCCTTCCGAGAGGTCTTACAACTGTGGAGTGGGTATTACGTGGCAGGCTGCAGTGGTGCCAGTTCTGCAGGTCAAAGTGGTTGAGTGGGCACATATAAACGGTAAAAGGTAAAGGTAGACTAAAGTCCAGCAGTTCTTCCAAGAAGTTCAAGGTGGTCTGTGTGGTTCATCTTCACAAAAGTCTGATGAGAAAGGCTGACTGATGGGCAGGGCTGAGCCAAACCTCACGCTCAGCAGTTTTGTTGGGGAGTGCAGATGGGTAAAGCGTATCCCACCAATGGGGAGGGATGAGTGACATGCAAATGGTGTATACCTGAAGGAGCGTCTCCACCCCCATCGTCCAGCCTGGACACTGAGGTCCAGCACTGAGGGCCTTTTGGCGGTTCCCTCATTGCGAGAAATGAGGTTACAGGGAAGCAGGCAGAGGGCCTTCTCTGTAGTGGTGCCTGCCCTGTGGAACGCCCTCCCACCAGATGTCAAAGCAATAGACAACTATTTTACTTTTAAAAGACAACTGAAGGCAGCCCTGTTTAGGGAAGTTTTAATGTCTGATGCTGTATTGTTTTTAATATTTGGTTGGAAGCCGCCCAGAGTGGCTGGGGAAACCCAGTCAGATGGACGGGGTATAAATAATAAATTATTATTGTCAGGGGCTCAGGGGGAGAGCCACAGGGGGAAGAGGAATTGGAGAGTGAATCTGAGGGGAGCTTAGGAGGGTATGACAGTGACCCGAGAGATTCAATGAGCTTCTCCAGTGAATCAGAAGATTCCCAGAAAGAGGCGCCCAGGTTTAGGGCAAGAGGGGCCAGCGGTGAGTCTCAAAGTGGCAGTTGGAGGTCCGGGCCAGCTTCTCCGGCCGAGCGTAGGGAGGGAGAAGGAGAAACCCACAGATCGGAACTGACCACGCCTCCGTCGGAGAGTGGGGGGGCGGAGCGGAGGTCAGCTGCGGCTAGCCCCCCCAAGGGGGAGAGCAGTGACAGAAGCAGTGTGGTCGTTAGGAGGAAGGTGACCGGCTGGGCGCGCGCGCCAAGTTCAAATGTGCAGGCGCGCGAGCCAGCAGAGAACCCGGATTGGGAGCCGGGTCCCAAAGCCCGCCGGAGACAGGGGGAGGAGTCGGAGGAATCCGCTTCCGAAGAGTCCAGGAGGGGTGGAACCCCAGAGGGCAGGAGGACCCAGAGGAGAAAGGAGCAAAGGGAGAAACGGAAAAGGTGGGGCAAAGCTCGGCTGTTAAACTGGTGCCGAGGAGGGGAGGAGTCAGACGGAGCTTCGACGGTCTAGGGTTACAGACGTAGAGTTGCGCGCCACGGATGTAACATCAGCAATGAACTTCAATAAAGTCTTTCGTATACAAAGAGACACTGGCGTTGGTCCTTTGTGAGCTCGGACCTGAGGCGACTCTGACAATTATTATTATTATTATTATTATTATTATTATTATTATTATTATTATTTGGAGAGTGGCAGGTACAAGTTAATTCACAGGAAACTTCCATCGGGTGCCTCTTGCCGGATGCTCATTGGAACAACAATGGTTTGAATATTGGCAGGGCACAAATTCTCTACATAATACTTTGGAACTCCCTGCCTATTGATACCACTCAGGCCCAATACTGTATTCCTTTCAGCACCTGCTGAAGACCCTCTTGTTTAGACAAGCCTATCCAGATGTTCAGGAAGCTTGCATGAGCCTTAATTTGTTTCAGTCTCTCCTGTTGTTTTAAATTATGATTGTAATTTTTATATAATGTTATGCTTTTATCCATCAAAAAAATGAAGATCATGGCCACTGGTCCCATCACCTCCTGGCAAATAGAAGGGGAAGAAATGCAGGCAGTGAGAGATTTTACTTTCTTGGGCTCCATGATCACTGCAGATGGTGACAGCAGCCACGAAATTAAAAGATGCATGCCTCTTGGGAGAAAAGCAATGACAAACCTAGACAGCATCTTAAAAAGCAGAGACATCACCTTCCCAACAAAGGTCCGTATAGTTAAAGCTATGGTTATCTCAGTAGAGATGTATGGAAGTGAGAGCTGGACCATAAAGAAGGCTGATCGCTGAAGAATGGATGCTTTTGAATTCTGGTGCTGGAGGAGACTCCTGAGAGTCCCATGGACTGCAAGAAGATCAAACCTCTCCATTCTGAAGGAAATCAGCCCTGAGTGCTCACTGGAAGGACAGATCCTGAAGCTGAGGCTCCAAGACTTTGGCCACCTCATGAGAAGAGAAGACTCCCTGGAAAAAAACCCTGATGTTGGGAAAGATGGAGGGCACAAGGAGAAGGGGACGACAGAGGACAAGATGGTGGGACAGTGTTCTCGAAGCTACCAGCATGAGTTTGACCAAACTGTGGAAGACAGGAGGGCCTGGCGTGCTCTGGTCCAGGGCGTCACGAAGAGTTGGACATGACTAAACGACTAAACAACAACAACAATGCTTTTATCTTTCTTCTTTCTTGTAAACTGCCTTGAAGTTTGTTCGTTTGTTCCATCAACCAAGCAGTATATAAATTTTATGAAACATAAATACAATGGACACTTGGGTTGCGAACATGATCCGCGCAGGAGGCACATTTGCAACCCGCAGTGTTCGCAACCTGTAGCGCCACGTCTGCACACGCGCGGGTTGCTATTCGGCGCTTCTGCGCATGCGCAAAGCGCGATTTAGCGCTTCTGCGCATGTGCGAGCAACGAAACCCAGGAGTTCCTGTGCTTCCGGGTTCCGTACGGTGCACAACCTGAAAACGCACAACCTGAAGCGTCTGTAACCCGAGGTATGACTGTAAATAAATACAGCGCTAACCGGGTCCTGTGATAGTAACGAAGAAATATCGGGCATCAGTGCTGGACTATGTTGGAAAGGCTTATTGGGATAGAAAAAATGGCAGCAAGCTGGAACAGGGATGTTAGAAAACAAACAAGCAAACAAACGTAGAAATTAATCCCGGCCCTCGCTGATAACGAATGCAAAGGGGAAGTAATGAGGGAAGCCGGGAGGAGAGGCAGTTACAAACTTATGAGCATCAAATCTTTACCGAAGGCCCTCGTGTTTTTATGGCTTGAAATCAATCTTGCATCTTGTTGGAGAGGAAAGAGATTCGCTCCTCTGTCTTTTCAAGCCAGATGCTTGGAGTTTAATGTTCTCAATGAACAGTCTCACGCGGTGGGCGATTCTTACCTCACATTTACAGCTCCCACATTAACTCTGGCAGTCGTCTTCCTTCCCCTCTCTTTGCGCAAGCATGGCGGGAGGTGGTGGGAGGGGGGTTAAGCGACTGCTTGTATCTGTCTGCTCCCCCCCTTTCCCATGCTGAGAAGTCAAGTTTCATCTCCTGCGCTTTGTTCCTCCTTGCCAGCAGACTCATACCCGCTAGAAGTGCAAGGAACCAACGAATCAGGGTGGTTGCATAGCTGGTGGTTAAGTTCAGTGCGCTTCAAAAAAAGCCCAGTCTGCCACTGTGATGCAAAATGGCATCCAGTTGTACACAATTGAAGGCAGCCCTTTATTGGCTAGTTTTTCATGTCTGATGTTTTATTATGTTTTTATATGTACTGGAAGGGACGCGGGTGGCGCTGTGGGTAAAAGCCTCAGCTCCTAGGGCTTGCCGATCGAAAGGTCGGCGGTTCGAATCCCCGCGGCGGGGTGCGCTCCCGTTGCTCGGTCCCAGCGCCTGCCAACCTCGCAGTTCGAAAGCACCCCCGGGTGCAAGTAAATAAATAGGGACCGCTTTCTAGCGGGAAGGTAAACGGCGTTTCCGTGTGCGGCTCTGGTTCGCCAGAGCAGCGATGTCACGCTGGCCACGTGACCCGGAAGTGTCTGCGGACAGCGCTGGCCCCCGGCCTATAGAGTGAAATGGGCGCACCAACCCCAGAGTCTGTCAAGACTGGCCCGTACGGGCAGGGGTACCTTTACCTTTACCTTTTATATGTACTGGAAGCTGCCCAGAGTGGCTGGGGAAACTCAGACAGATGGGCGGGGTACAAATAATAATATTAGGGACATGGATGGCGCTGGGGTCTAAACCACTGAGCTTCTTGGGCTTGCCGATCAAAAGGTCGGCGGTTCAAATCCCCGCGATGGAGTGAGCTCCCGTTGTTCAGTCCCAGCTCCTGCCAACCTAGCAGTTTGAAAGCACGCCAGTGCAAGTGGATAAATAGGTACCGCTCCAGCAGAAAGGTAAACGGTGTTTCTGTGCACTCTGGTTTCTGTGACGGTGTCCCATTGCACCAGAAGCGGTTTAGTCCTGCTGGCCACGTGACCTGGAAAGCTGTCGGTGGACAAACACTGGCTCCCTCGGCCTGAAAAGCGAGATGAGCACCGCAACCCCATGGTCACCTTTGACTGGGCACAAGTCCTGCAAGGTGTTGAGGAGGTCAAGATCTGGGGGAAGAACAGACAGAATCAGATAAGCGCTGGATATGCAAAGAGGCGGAGGGAACGTTCTGTCATATGCGGTGGAGATGTAAAAGGGTAAAAGAGTATTGGGAAATGATCTATAATTAATTGGAAAAAAATGTTTCAAATTACTTTCTGCAACAAACCAGAGTCCTTTCTGTTGGGGATAATTCAGACTGAAATTCCCAGGTGTCAGAAAAGGTTATTTATGTATGCAACAACTGCAGCCCGTGTTTTGTTGGCCCCCAAATGGAAAACGAGCGAAGTCCCAACTAAAGAAGAATGGCAACTTAAGTTGACAACTTGCAGACTTAACATATACAGTTACAGATAGGTAGCCGTGTTGGTCTGCCATAGTCAAAAATTTTTTTTCCTTCCAGTAGCACCTTAAAGACCAACTAAGTTAGTTCTTGGTCTGAGCTTT
>JAXCMG010000041.1:1063467-1073893 GCA_034642415.1 Podarcis siculus
GAATATTTTTTTACTTGTTTTCCTCCTCTAAAAACCATGTGCGTGTTGTGGTCAGGTGCGTGTTATAGAGCGAAAAATACGGTATATGTGGATGAGATATGGGAGTAGAGCCTCAGTCTGCGCCTCTCTTTTTGGGGAGTGGGAAAATATCCGAGACTTGGCACAGGTAGGCAAGCTAGCTTCAGTCGCTGATCGCCCTCTCTCCCCAATCTGTAAACAGCTGTCGGCTGCCGTGCAAATTTATAGTTTTGTTTATTGTCATCGCCGGACATCTGGGCTTTAATCTTCCCAGCCGAACGGAGCTGGAAAGGGCACTCGGATGATAATGGCCTTGCGACTCAGCTCGGAGGCTGTCACGGACGATGGAACGGGCAGATGGACAGCGCAAAAGGGGTGTGCGCGCACAGAAATCAATGGCGTGTGTATGTGTGGTAGCATTTCCTGAACCAGGTCCTTGCAGAGAGAAAAGGTGGCTGGACTTGATTGAACCAGGCAGCAATGCAAATGCACTTCTGCGCAAATGTGTGTGCATGTCAAGTGGAGGTCAGGTGCGATCATGTGTTATTAAGACTCTCTCCCCCCCTCCGGAGACTCCATTGCTGGGGCCATCCTTGCAGGCCTTTGGGTTCGGCATGTTTCCCGTCGTGCGGTTATTTATTTGCCTAATGCGTCTCGAACAGCAGAGCCGAGAAGGCGCCTATCTCAGCGCCAGCTGTTCCTTGTCATCACCTGCCTCAGAGCTCCTTTTAAAGAGCAGCAACTAAATCACAGCTCAGCCGGGCGGTGCTTTTTTATTTAACGGAAACGGTTGCACGCTGTCTCCTTCGCTCGTTCCCAGCAGTGTCCAGGCGATGGTTATGAACTCACCCACGTGGGCAAAGCCAACCAGCCAGGGCCTCTGACACCCACAGACACCACCGGTGGAGGGTCCTGAACGAGGGCTCAGCCAAAAACGCACTGCGGACAGTGGCCACGAGGCCTTGTGGACCAAGGCTGTGGGTTTGTCATCCGGAGAGAAAGGCCATATTTTTTGCTCTATAAGACTTACTTTTTCCCTCCTAAAAAGTAAGGGGAAATGTGTGTGCGTCTTATGGAGCGAATGCAGGCTGCGCAGCTATCCCAGAAGCCAGAACAGCAAGAGGGATTGCTGCTTTCGCTGCGCAGCGATCCCTCTTGCTGTTCTGGCTTCTGAGATTCAGAATATTTTTTTTCTTGTTTTCCTCCTCCAAAAACTAGGTGCGTCTTGTGGTCTGGTGCGTCTTATAGAGCGAAAAATACGGTAGCTTTTTTTCTCTGCTGATACAGTCATACCTCATGTTATGTCTGCTTCGTGTTATGTTCTTTCAGGTTACGTCCCGCGGCAACCCGGAAGTACCGGAAAGGGTTACAACTGGGTTTTGGTGCTCACACATGCGCAAAATGACGTCACGCGCATGCGCAGAAGCGGCAAATCGCAACCCACGCGTGCGCAGATGTGCCACTGTGGGTTGCGCTCTTTTCATGTTGCGAACGGGTCTCCGGAACGGATCCCGTTCGCAACCAGAGGTACCACTGTACATCCCCACCACTGACCATGCTCCCGTCTCATTACCCTTTGGTGTTCTCAGATGGCTGAGTGCGAATAGGCTACTATCAGGACAGATCAAAAGAAGGAGGCAGCACAGAGTTAGACTGTGGAACTCCCTCCCACATGAAACAGGGATGGCCAACAGCACAAGGTGGCGTTAAAAGAGGATTTGTAGAAGAGGACTGCCGATGGCTACTAATCTGGATGGCTCTGCTCTGCTTCCACAGTCTGAATCCCAGTCACAGTCTGGAAACCGCAGGAGGTGAGAGGGCTTGTGTTCGAGTCCTAATCGCGGGTTTCCCACAGGGACCAGGTTGGCCACTGTGAGAACAGGAGGATGGACTAGATGGGTCACTGGCCTGATCCAACATGCTTATTTTACGTCTTTACAACCTGATGCTACATAGCCTCAAAGGGAGCCGGCGTTTGTCCACAGACAGCTTTCCGGGTCATGTGGCCAGCAGGACTAAACCGCTTCTGGTGCAACGGGACCCCGTGATGGAAACCAGAGCGCACGGAAACACCGTTTACCTTCCTGCCGCAGTGGTACCTATTTATCTACTTGCCCTGGTGTGTTTTTGAACTGCTAGGTTGTCAGGAGCTGGGACCGAGCAACGGGAGCTCACCCCGTCACGGGGATTCGAACCGCCGACCTTCCGACCAGCAAGCCTAAGAGGCTCAGGTGGTTTAGACCACAGCGCCACCAGCGAAGCCACCACTTATAAGCTTCCCCAGCTGTGTCCTTCTGCCCTCCTAAGCCAACTTGGCTCTGATTTACCTGCCCCTCCTGCCCCAAGTCCCTCTCTGCCATATGCATCACCTCCCCTTTTCTAAGCATCCTTGTGAAACTCAGGCATGGCTGCGTCTCAGAAATAAGTGAATTCCCCCCAACCCCCAGACCCTCTCGGGACACTGAGATTAAACACCCAATCAGTGTGCTTAACTACTCTTTTTAATCATTTCCTGTGATCACAGAGACCGGGCCGGGAAGGGGGCTCCCTCCCACTTGCATCTGCTCCCCCCGCTCATTCCTTCCATCCCCAGACTCTCTGCGTCCGTCGCCTCTCATACTCCCTTGATATACGGTTATTGATCGCCTATGATTTAGCGCACATCCCTGCCATTCATTTGGAAGCCGTAGCTGAAGGTATTTGTTCAGGCAGGTCCTGGGAGGTCCCCCTTGGCGCCTCCGGGTTGGAGGCCGAAAGCTCTTTCCAAAGGTTAATATCTCTTTTAGAGAGCGTGGCCTGCTGTCGTTTCTCAAAGCGTGAAAGGGAAAGGTGAGCGAGGAGGCTTCACGTTGTCAAACCCTTCCCTGCAGGAAATTCACGGGGGCCCTTAATTCATCTTTTAGCCCCCAGATCTTCTTGTAGGGTTTGGTAGGACATTGGACTCAGGCGTTGCTTCTGCCCCCTGCAAAAGGAGGACGGAGAAGAAATCCGATTCAGGTCACGTTCAAAGGCGGTCCTACCAAATCCACACTTTCTGAGGCAGTGTGGTGCAACGGTTAGAGCGCCGGGCCTGGAGAGAGACCAAGGGTTCAAATCGCCACTCAGCCATGAAGCTCACTGGGTGGCCTTGGGTGCCAGTCGCTCAGTCTCATCCTGACCTACCTCACAGGGTTGTTATAAGGACAACACGGAGAGGCAAAGAAGTAGGAAGGAGCTCCTCAGGGGAAAGAGGGGTGCAAACGTAATAAACAAACAATACACAGCCGTCCTTGGAAGTCTGTATTTCTCTACATTCCACAGTGCATAGCTGTCAACTGTCCCTTATTTGGTGGGAAAGTCCCTTATCCTAGCGCCGTGTCCCGCTGCTGTCCCTTACTGATGATGTCCCTTAAATTTCCCGGGTTTCAAAGGAAGCAGCTCCTCTCCCTCCCTCCCTCCCTGCCGGCCAGGGAGGAGGGAGGCTCTGTGTTGCTTGGCTGCGTTGCTCACCCAATAAGGAGTCTAAGAACGACTGGGGGGTGGAGCTTGCATGCCTTGTGCTGATCAAATCAGCCGCGTTGCCTGGGGACTCGCCTTTGCTCAGCGCTTCCCAGCGGAGAGGTGACTGTGGTTTTCCTTGCTGCATCCCCTTTGCTGGGTTGCTGCGCTGTGGGAACCACCGCTTGAGGCTTCGTTTGGCAGCTGGTTGGGCTTTCTGCCTTTGGCTCGGAGGGGCTCAGAAGCTGAGCATGCCTGTGTTTGGAAAATCCCTTATTTTGGATGCTGGTCCCTTACTTTCGAGGCTGCTGGTCCCTTATTTTCAAATCTGTAAGTTGAGACCTATGCCACAGTGCAGTTCTCTAGCTGAGCAATGTGTATGAAACTGAATACAGTGGTGCCCCGCAAGACGAACGCCTCGCAAGACGGAAAACCCGCTAGACGAAAGGGTTTTCCGTTTTGGAGGCGCTTCGCTAAACGAATTTCCCAATGGGGTTGCTTCGCAAGACGAAAAAATCTTGCATCCCCCACGGGTTTTTTTCGCTTTTTTTGCCCTTTTCCTAAGCCGCTAAGCCGCTTATCAGCTGTTCCGCTGATAAGCCGCTTGACAGCTGTAGCGCTAATCCGCTAAGCTGTCAATGGGCTTGCTTCGCAAGACGAAAAAACCACTAGACGAAGAGAATCGCGGAACGGATTCTTTTCGTCTAGCGAGGCACCACTGTATGCCGGGATAAAGTATGCATATATATGTGTATAATGGTGACAATATACTGGTACACAAAAATGTATCTTGTTTTTGAGCGGTGGGGGCGGTTGCTTTGCAAAAACATGTACATGCAGCAAAATGTCCAGCCTTTATTTCAGCATCCCCCCAGGCCTCTCTCGCTCAGGGCCTTGGAGGAGCATCACCTCAACAGTTCTCCATATAGCCTGCTCAGGTGCAACTGTCCCCTCTTTGCCTGGGACATTCCCAGAATTACAGAAGCCATCCTGGCTTCAGATATGATCCTGGAAGGTCCCAGGGATGAGCAAAAAGATGCCATGTCCTGGTTTTCACCAGAGTAATGCTGGAGGGTAGTAGTAGTAGTAGTAATAATAATAATAATAATAAAACAATTTATTATTTATACTCCACCCATCTGGCTGGGTTTCCCAGACACTCTGGGCAGCTCCCAACAGAATATTAAAAACACGATAATACATAAAAAATACCCTTCCCTAAACAGGGCTGCCTTCAGATGTCTTCTAAAAGTCAGATAGTTGTTTATTTCCTTGACATCTGATGGGAGGGCATTCCACAGGGTGGGAGCCACCACCGAGAAGGCCCTCTGCCTGGTTCCCTGCAACCTCACTTCTCGCAGGGAGGGAACAGCAGAAGGCCCTTGGCGCTGGACCTCAGTGTCCGGGCTGAACGATAGGGGTGGATACGCTCCTTCAGGTATACAGGACCGAGGCCATTTAGGGCTTTAAAGGTCAGCACCAACACTTTGAATTGTGCTTGGAAATGTACTGGGAGCCAATGTAGTCTTTCAGGACCGGTGTTATATGGACTCAGTGGCCACTCCCAGTCACCAGTCTGGCTGCCGCATTCTGCATTAGTTGTAGTTTCCGGGTCACCTTCAGAGGTAGCCCCACGTAGAGCACATTGCGGTAGTCCAAGCGGGAGATAACCAGAGCATGCACCACTCTGGTGAGACAGTCTGCAGGCAGGTAGGGTCTCATCCTGCGTACCAGATGGAGCTGGCAGACAGTTGCCCTAGACACAGAACTGACCTGCACCTCCGTGGACAGCTGTGAGTCCAAAATGACTCCCAGGCTGCGCACTTGGTCCTTCAGGGGCACAGTCACCCCATTCAGGACCAGGGAGTCCCCCACACCTGCCCGCCTCCTGTCCCCCAAAAACAGTACTTCTGCCTTGTCAGGATTCAACCTCAATCTGTTGGCTGCCATCCATGGTGTCCGAAGGCAATGGTGCCTCTGGCTTGTCCAGATGTGCGTAGAAACCAGAGACATTTGAGTGGATGGACTACCATAGCTGTCAACTTACAGATTTGAAAATAAGGGACCAGCAGCCTCGAAAATAAGGGATCAGCAGCCAAAATAAGGGATTTCCCCAGCACAGGTATGTTCAACTTCTGAGCCCCTCCAAGCCAAAGGCAGAAAGCCCAGCCAGCAGCCAAACGAAGCCTCAAGCCTCAAGGAAAACCACTGTCACCTCTCCACTGAGAAGCGCTGAGCAAAGGCGAGTCCCCAGGCAACGCAGCTGATTTGATCGTCACAAGGCATGCAAGCTCCACCCCCAGTTGTTCTTAGACTCCTTATTGGGTGAGCAACGCAGCCAAGCAACACAGTTGGAGCCTCCCTCCTCCCTGGCCAGCAGGGAGGGAGGGAGGGAGAGGAGCTGCTTCCTTTGAAACCTGGGAAATTTAAGGGTCATCATCAATAAGGGACAGCAGTGGGACACGGCGCTGGGATAAGGGACTTTCCCGCCAAGTAAGGGACGGTTGACAGCTATGTGGACTACAGCCTTCAGTACAAAGGCAAGTCCACCTATTTTGGCCCAAATGCCTGGTGGGAGAGAGCAATGCCCGTTCTGGTGGAGCATTGATAGCGAGCCCCTCGTCCCCTGGGCGTCAGTGGACTACAAATCCCATCATCCCTAACTTTTTGGGCATTCCAGCTGAGGCTCATGGGAGTTGGAGTTCACCGATGTTTGGAGGGCTACAGGCTCCCCAATCCTACCTTGGAGGACGAAACGTTCAGAAATACAGAATAGATGTTTTTCTTTTGTCGCGCCGTATCTCTCCGAAGTGAATTGTCTGTGCAGGGAGGGGAAGGAGATAATAGGATGGGATTTTATTTTATTTTTTAAAAAATTGCTCTCCGTTTTGCTCAGAACGCTGCCTCCACTCGACTGCCTCCTATCAGACCGGAGATCTGGAGAGGTGAATAGCTGAGACTTTAGCACAGAAGAGGCTGGAGATTGCAGGGTTATTATCTCCATTAGATTAGGGAAGGGGAAGGGAGCAGGATAAAGGGGTGGGGAGTAAAGTCAAGAGGATAGCTTTCAAAAAAATGGGGAAAGACATGCAGGCCAAACCTCAGAGAGTCTTCCAAGCACACTCTGAAAGACAGTGTAAGAAGTCTGTGAAGAGGCAGAATAAGGAAGCACCTCTCTGTTATGAACTCACAAGCTTAGGTTTTGGGGTGGGGTGCGGTATACCCCAGACCCCCATTCCTGGCCCTCAGAACGCTCTCACCTGGAATCCTGTGTCCAGTTCTGGGCAGCACAGTTTAAGAAGGGTGTTGACAACAGCCCAACTTGAAAAATTTACCGATACGGTGGTACCTCAGGTTAAGTACTTAATTCGTTCCGGAGGTCCGTACTTAACCTGAATCTGTTCTTAACCTGAAGCACCACTTTAGCTAATGGGGCCTCCTGCTGCTGGCGCGCCGCCGGAGCCCGATTTCTGTTCTCATCCTGAAGCAAAGTTCTCAACCTGAAGCACTATTTCTGGCTTAGTGGAGTGTGTAACCTGAAGCGTATGTAACCTGAAGCGTATGTAACCAGATGTACCTTTCTAAACTGAAACTGACACGGGGACAAATAGAAGACGATACCTTCATGCCGGTATGTCTCTCCTTTATCACATACACAGCCCAACAAGACAATGACAAGAATCCACCAACAGCATATGAATCAATATGGCTAACCTGATTCAAAAACACCCACCCACCCCACTCACACACGGAAACAAAGACCACCACAGCTAACCACAAATGAACAACCGCACCCTAGGCCAACCCAAATTTCTCTCACCGCCAAAGGAACACAAGCGAATAGCAAAGAGAACCTGCACAAACGACGTGGACACAAAAACCCACACATACAATTAAGCAAAATAGAAATATCGCCTCCCGACCCCACCCCCACCCACCATGGCCCCCTCCACCTCTTCTCCCCTTTTTTCTTCCTAATGTAACCCCAATGTCTCAACAAATGAAACTGACCTACGGAAAATGTAGCTTGAAAAAAGAGACATTGTGCAAACCTTTGTAAACCCAGAAAACTTTAATAAAATATTCCTTTTTTAAAAAAAAAATAACATCTTTTTGAGCTCATTGTATATTACGTCCCAAAATTCTCTTATTTTCCTACAATTCCACCTGTACCCTCCGCCTCTCTACATCTCCAACAAATGCTTGGCCTGGTTCTATACATTTTTTGCCAATTTTGATGGTGTTAGATACCAACAGTAAAGCATTTTGATGAAGTCCTCTTTTGGGGTATAACATGCGGTAAACATCAAAGCTTCCCTCCATCATCTTTCCCAGGATTCCATTGAAATATTATATTCCTTGCTAGCGTTTGATTTACGTTGGAGTGAGACGTGAGTTGAGAAATAAGACTAAGAGAACATATTGATATAGGAATGTATTAGATAATATGTAAGGTAAAGGTAAAGGGACCCCTGACCATTAGGTCCAGTCGTGACCGACTCTGGGGTTGCAGCGCTCATCTCGCTTTGCTGGCCGAGGGAGCCGGCATACAGCTTCCGGGTCATGTGGCCAGCAGGACTAAGCCGCTTCTGGCGAACCAGAGCAGCGCACGGAAACGCCGTTTACCTTCCCGCTATAAAGCGGTACCTATTTATCTACTTGCACTTTGAGGTGCTTTCGAACTGCTAGGTGGGCAGGAGCAGGGACCGAGCGACGGGCGCTCACCCCGTTACGGGGATTCGAACCGCCAACCTTCTGATTGGCAAGTCCTAGGCTCTGTGGTTTAACCCACCTGCATCCCAATATGTAAAGAAATATAGAATAATAAGAGTGCATTCATTTGTAAAAAAAGGAATATACAACAGAAAAGACAGGAAGTCTAGTGTGTTACTATGTATATGATTTTGGGGAGGGAGATTAGTTCCCCCCCCTCTTTGTTCTTTTTTTGGTTTCATTTTCTTTCTAGGTCTATAAAATTTGCATGTAATTTTTGTATGCATGTCGGAAATTATATTATAGTAAGTCCTGTAATGTAATATGACAACGTTTACCGATGTAAATATAAGAATGTTAACAAATAAATAAAATGCAAATTCAAAAAAAAGAAGAAGAAATATTATATTCCTTCCTTGGAGGTTTTTAAGCAGAGGCAGGATGGCAATCTGTCCTGTATACTTTAGTTGAGATTCCTGCATTTTAGGGGGTTGGACTAGATGATCACTGGGGCCCCCTTCCAACTATGATTCTATGAAATACTGGCGGCTGCAGCATCCGTCTGGTAAACTGCATTTGCCTTCCTTCCACTTTTCCCCGAGTATCAGAATTGTGTGCGTTTGTCAGAAGGCTGGGGGAATTAAACCTCTTCTTCTTTGCTTACAATTCCAGCTCTTGATGGGGTGTAATTAATCTTCAGCTTTGGTTTAAGTGATTTTTATTTGTGGTAGGAATAAGGCTTTTTTCTTCTTCTTCTGTGTGTACGTTCCTCTTATCCACATTAAACAAATATACATCCGCCCGACGGCCCCCCCTTCCCTCCGCGCACCACATTACATCTCAGTACAATGTATTCTGCCAAGGGGGAAACGTCATTGTGAATTTGTTATCACCAAAAAGGCAGCTTTCCTTCCATTTTCTCTCTCTCCCTTCCTCCTCCCTTTCTTCCTAGGGAAGGAAAGTCTTAAAAGACCCTGGCTGGAGTTGAGAATCAAAGTTATGAGAGAGCGTGAAGCCGGACTGCGGAGGAAGGCCTCCGGAACTTTGCAAATTTCAATGCAGAGCTGCGTAATAAACGAAAAATCTGCCCTTATTCCCTTATGGGGGACACAAGAGCCCTTCTAGAGTCCTTTGCAGGTTCTCCATCGGTCGGAGAAAATAACAGAGGCCAACCAGAGAATATTGAGAAGCAAAGCAGCTCGTAAGCCTGATCTTTATTGAACTGTTGCAACAGGGTGCTCCCCTCACACGCAGGAGAAGGAGAAGGACCCCGAACAAAGGTGTGCCCGCCCTTATATAGACATTTTAAATTGCCCACCCTGGAGTCCAAGACCACCCCCAGAAACATCATACATATATCGCAGAAGGGGTGTAGCTCAAGACTGTACCCCAGACACATCATACCTACATCACACATCACAGAAAGGGCGGTCTACAGCAGAAATCTGAGTGCGTTGTTTACCTCCTGTCTGGCAGGTTACCTGTTAATGCTTACTTGATTGGATACCCTGGGCAGCCTGGCCAGTCTTTTGTAATGATAAATACTTAGTTCCTGAGCCAGGTCACAGGCTCACCCTAGTCATACACAGACATACCCTTAAGACAGGATTTGTGAAGGAAAAGACAATGGGGAGGCTTTTCCATTTTCCTTTGACTTTGCAGAGAAAACATTTGGTCAGTTTGGGAGCTAAAATGGCTTCATGGCTGTTTTCCTGTGCTGCTTCAGACATGTGGTTTATATATTTATGTACGTGTTTGCTTGGTACAATTATGAACATTTATTATATATATAAGACCTTAATTTTTTTATTTCGGTAGGGATGGGTCAGTCTGTCCATTTCATGTGGGGGTTCAAATCCCACTTGGCCACAAAGCTCATTGACTGACCATTGGGGGCCAGTCCCGGTTACATAGAATTGTCTAATCGCTGAAATGGAGAATAAGGTAAAGGGGTGGCGCTGTGGGTAAAAGCCTCAGTGCCTAGGGCTTGCCGATCGAAAGGTCGGCGGTTCGAATCCCCGCGGCGGGGTGCGCTCCCGTTGCTCGGTCCCAGCGCCTGCCAACCTAGCAGTTCGAAAGCACCCCCGGGTGCAAGTAGATAAATAGGGACCGCTTTCTAGCGGGAAGGTAAATGGCGTTTCCGTGTGCGGCTCTGGCTCGCCAGAGCAGCAATGTCACGCTGGCCACGTGACCCGGAAGTGTCTCCGGACAGCGCTGG
>JAXCMG010000041.1:1099941-1133713 GCA_034642415.1 Podarcis siculus
TATTATTATTATTATTATTATTATTATTATTATTATTATTATTATTATTATCATCATCATTACTATCTCCTTTCTCCATGAGCCTGGGCAGCCCCTGAATTGTTGGTTCTTCTGTGGTGGTGGGTCAGCGGTGCGTGGTGAGTCAGGCATGGAAGGTGGAGGAGAGCCGAGAGCGGTGGTGGTGGTGAGGCTCAGGCAGCGCGATGCCTCCCCTCCCATCGGAGCAGCCCCAATCCCATTCCTACTTGCTCCCATCGGAGCAGCCCCAATCCCATTCCTACTTGCGTGCAAGCAGGAGGGGCAAGGATCCCTCAGCTGGGAAGAGAGGCTTCCCCAGTTGCCTAACTGAGAGACTCCCTGGCCTCTCCTGCTTGCATGCAAGCTCTGATAGACAGCGTGAAGCCTCCCTTCACAGCTTAGTTGCTGGGGTCAGGGAAGGTGGAGGCAGCTGCATCTTAGAGGCCCTGCACCACCATCATATGGGGACTTCCGAGTAGCTCCTGAAGCCAGCCAGAGCCAACTGCTCCGGGCTGCTGTGTTTTCTGGGGACATTAGATGAAATCCAGGGACATTCCGGGGATGGAATTTGTCCGGGGACTTATTCGCAAATCCGGGGACTGTCCCCGGGAAACGGGGACGTCTGGTAACCCTACCTTAGGGTAGTGATAAAGCGGGATATCAAATCCAAACTCTTCTTCTTCTTCCTCCAGACCTCTCAGGGCCTCCGTGAGAATGGTCTGGAATGGCTTTGCTGGGTGGAGGAGATAACCACCTCCTGGACATGTCTCGGTCTGCCTTTACAGTGGTACCTCGGGTTAAGTACTTAATTCGTTCCGGAAGTCTGTTCTTAACCTGAAACTGTTCTTAACCTGAAGCACCACTTTAGCTAATGGGGCCTCCTGCTGCTGCCACACCGCCGCAGCACAATTTCTGTTCTCATCCTGAAGCAAAGTTCTTAACCTGAGGTACTATTTCTGGGTTAGCGGAGTCTGTAACCTGAAGTGTATGTAACCTGAAGCGTATGTAGCCCAAAGTACCACTGTACATGGAAGAAGGAGACAGCAGAGGAGGATGGACAAGATGATGAAGGGTCCTGGAAACTGAGCCTGATGAGGAACAGTTGAAGGAGCTGGGTATGTTTAGCCTGGAAAAGAGGAGACTGAAAGGAGATATGAGAGCCATCTTCCAGTATATCAAGGGCTGCCCCGCAAAAGAGGAAATAAGCTTGTCTTCTGTTCTGGAGGGTAGGACTTGAATCAGTGGCTTTGAGTTGCACGAAAGAAGATTTCAACTCAACATCAGGAAGGACTTTCCGACAGTATGAGCTGTTTCAACAGTGGAACAGACTCGCTCAGGCGTGCTCTGGTCCATGGGGTCACGAAGAGTCGGACACGACTAAACAACAATTGCCCATTCTTGATTTTTGGAGTCAAGTTTTCTAGTGTGGCTTCGGCAGACTGCGAAGACCCATGACCCTGTTCTGGCACAGCGATGTTCCAGCCATGCTTTCATTTCACTTCCCTGTGCAGTCAAATGCTGCAGTATAACCACCAGCCCAGGCATCCTGTGCTGTTTCCCTTGGCTTGTGGGAACCCAGCAAGCAAAAAATCCACAAGCAGCAGCGTAAAGGCAGCCGACAGCTCGTCAAGTTGTTGAAATAATTAACTGACCTTCTCTCTCTCTTTCTCTCTCTCTCTCTCTCTCTTTCTTCTTCTTTCCCTCTGCTCCGCACTTCATACGGCTGCAGCGCTGCAGACAGCTGCCGCCAAATGGACCTCTGCCATCATGGCCAGCAAACCTTTGCTGGGTCTTTAAACGGGAGCAAGAGAGAGAGAGAATGTGTGTACCACGGAAAAGCAAAAAACAGCAGCTGCACGGAGCAGGCAGATGGGCCCAGCCTTGTTGCAAAGGAGAGCCAGGAGTCTCCCACGACCAGGGTCATTTGGAGCCAGAATCCAAGCTTGTGCTATTGCATGCACCACTTCTCCCTGTGTTTGTAGCAGGAGCGGGGGAAAATATTGGTAGTCATTGTTGCAATGGGCAGAACAAGCTCCTTCCCAAACACCACAGCTGTCGTGGTGCCTGTAGCTTAGTTATTTCCATTTATTTTTTTAGCTGTTCATTTGGACGCGGATGCTGAGCTCTCTAAAGCAGCAGAGAGACGCTCGGTTGAGCCTGGACATCCACTCGGTTGCCTGGGGAGTCATTTGTGCAGAAACGCCTCTGCGCGGCGTTCCTTGTGCCTCGATCAACCCGGGTCCCATCTGTGCTGTACATTTAAAGGTGGCGCCCTGCCATTTTCAGCAACCAAAGGTTCCTGGGACATGGCAGTTCATTAAGGATGTTGAGGTGGTGTTGGGAGACAACCTGAACCACATGCAGAGCTATAATTCCCTGGGAAGAGGGATTGATTGTGAAACTCCACTCTGGGAGTTGTAGCTCAGCGAGAGAGCAAGGGCTCTCCTAACATCTCTCTGCACCCTTAGCAAAGCCACTTCCGAGATTAGGAGGAGGTGGGGTTGTGGGCTTCACGCCCTTTCCCCACACTCGCGGGGGCTGGCCCCAGCCCACGCGATAGCTGGGAATCCTCGGCCGCGTCATACTCCGGGCCAGCCAATCAGCTGGCTCCGGGGGCGTGGCCTCGCCTATTTAGGTCTGGCGTGGCCGAGGCTCCCCCTCTTTTTCCTCGCCGCTGCTGACCTGGTTTTCCCTCCCTGCCCACCCTTTAGGCTAGGTCTTTGACGTTGCTATGAACTGCGGTTGGTCGCCGTCAAGGGGCCTGGTAGGAATTTTTCCAAATTGGCAGATTGGCACCAGCCATTTGGTTTTCGCCTACCTCGTAGCAAATTGTCACAACTCCTCGGTATTGGCGGTTAGGCATTGGTGGGGGTACTGTTCTATTGTTATGCAGATGAAGGGGGGAAGGATCGCCATCACCTTCCCCAAACGAAGGGTAGTCCGGTAAAGGATTCCGTGGGGCGTGGCCTTGTCCTAAGCCTATGGAGGTGTGGGCCTAAGGTACGCCCCCGAGCGGTGACACCAGGGGGAGGTCTTAGTTGACGTGCATCAGCAGGACTCCTCCCACTGGTGGTTAACCTTCAAGCATACTGGCTGAAGCCGGTTAGTTGTTAGGACCAATGCCTAAGCCAATACCGCTCAATTCCTGTAATCAATAAAGTTGTGGCCTAATTTGACCCATTAACTTGAATTCTTGTGTCCTGTGTCTTTATTTCCATGGGGGGGAGGCGGGAACTCACCACACAAACTACAGCTTCCAGGATCCAGGGTGTGTGTGTTGTGTTGTGGTATGATACTGCTTTAAATGCATTTTGCAGATGGGGCCTAATTTAGGTCCACCAATTTCTGCTGAAACAAAAAGGGACGTGAAGCAGGATCGTGTCCATTTCAACAGTCATGGCTTCACCCAAAGGATCCTGAGCTTGCTTCCCTTTGTCTCTGAAGGTCTCCAGCCGGCGTCTCTAAACCCCCCCACCCACCCTAAACCAAAGCCACCTGCCCCCACCCTCCCACCCTGAGATTCCTCTGGCAAATCCCCTCCCCCTCCCTGGCCAATTACATATCTGGCCTCTCAAAATGTGCTAAGCCACGAGTGCCGATTCCCTGGGGTAATCTGCAAAAGTGCAGGCTCTTATTTCCCGGGACCGTAGAACAATCAGCACTGGTTTCGGTAATGCGGCAAGATAAATTGAAGAAGCTTCTTGGAAAGCGGAGGCAAAAGGAACGGCTGTTTTGCACTCGTTGAATCCAGTTTGGAAATGGGGAAGGTGGGGGGAGCTGACCTGGTTAGGAAAGTCATCCTGTAAGTGATTGGGGCGGGAGAATGGTATGCATCAGAGCAGAACACTCCCCTCCAGGCCTCTGAACTTGCCCGAGGCCAGTGATGGCCAAACTTGGCCTTCCAGCTGTTTTGGGACTACAACTCCCATCATCCCTAGCTAACAGGACCAGCGGTCAGGGATGATGGGAATTGTAGTCCCAAAACAGCTAGGGGGCCGAGTTTGGCCATCACTGCTGTAGGCCGTGCCCCCTCTCCGTAGACCAGGCTTCCTCAAACTCAGCCCTCCAGGTGTTTTGAGACTACAGTTCCCATCATCCCTGACCACTGGTCCTGCTAGCTAGGGAGCATGGGAGTTGTAGGCCAAAAACATATGGAGGGCCGAGTTTGAGGAAGGCTGCCATAGACCTTGCCCCCATTCACAAGCAATTCCACCTCTCCCAGGCCACACCCCCTCTCCCTAGGCAATGCAGTGGTACCTCTGGATGCGAAGGGGATCTGTTCGCAAGGCCCGTTCGCAACATGAAAAGGCCGTATCTGCGCAGGTGCTTGTGCGCATGCACGAAGCGTGATTTAGCGCTACTGCGCATGCGCGAGCAGTGAAACCCGGAAGTAACGCTTTCCGGTACTTCCGGGCCGCCGCCGGACGCAGCCTGAAAAAACGTAACATGAAGCAAACGTAATTTATTATGAGGTATGACTGTACCCCCATCTGTGTAGGCAATGCTCATCTTTCTAGGCTATGCCCCTCTAAGCCACACCCTCTTCTCTCTAGGCCACACCCCTTCTCCTAAACCACGCCCCCTCTCACAAGCAATTCCACCTCTCCCAGACCACGCCTTCTCTCCTTAGGCTCCATTGAGTGTGAGGCTGGCATTTGTGTCTGCTACCAGTGCTGACTGGTTGTTTATCCAGAGCCAAGGCTGGGCTGTACGGTGCATGTTACAACCATGTAGTTGGGAAAGAGCAGAGGGGGTTGGTTTTGCTGTCCCACAGGTAGAGAACTGGGTGCCTCTCAGGTGAGAGATGGAGACAGCAGAGTTGGACCGTTCAGCGGCTGCGGGGCACGAGCCCATCGCAGCTTCAGAGGTCAGGAGAGTGCCTAATAATAATAATAATTTATTATTTATACCCCGCCCATCTGATTGGGTTTCCCCAGCCACTCTGGGCGGCTTCCAACAAAGTATTAAAATACAGTACAGTGGTACCTTTCCTAAAGAAGCTGCAGAACTGTGAGTTGAACCCCATAAAAACAGGATTTTCTCCCTTTGCAAAGTAAACTCAACAACTTTGAGCTGATCCTCAAAAAAGGGGGCTTTTCCCTTTGCAAAAGAAGCTGCACAACTGTGAGCTGATCCCCCTCCCAAAACAGGGTTTTCCCCCTTTCCTCCTCTAAAAACTAGGTTCGTCTTGTGGTCAGGTGCGTCTTATGGTATACAGGGCCAAGGCCTTTTAGGGCTCTAAAGGTCAGCACCTTTAAGGGTCTCACGCTCTACCAACTGAGCTCCTGTTGCATGGCAAGTCCCCCTCCCCCCTTGAGAAATAAAGACACAGGACACGGTATATAAGGTTAATGGGCGGGAAATGACCACAACTTTATTGATTGTAGGAATTGAGCGGTATTGGCTTAGGCATTGGTCCTATCAGCTAACCAGCTTCAGCCTGATTGCATGAAGACAGGTGAGGGTTAACCACCAGTAGGGGGAGTCCTGCTGATGTACATCAACTAGGATCTCCCCAGGGGTCACCGCTCGGGGGCGTGCCTTAGGCCCACACCTCCATAGGCTTAGGACAGGGCAACGCCCCCCGGAATCCTTTACAGGACTACCCTTTGCTTTGGGGGGAAGGTGATGGCGCTTCCTTCCCCCCCTCATTTGCATAACAATACCCCTACCAATGACTAACCACCAATACCGAGAAGTTGTGGCAATTTGCTACGAGGTAGGCGAAAAACCAAATGGCAGGTGCCAATTCGCCAAGTGGAAAAAATTCCTACCAGGCCCCTCAACGGCGACCAACCGAAGTCCATAGCAAGGTCAGAGGAGAAACTAAAGGGCGGGTGGGGTGGGAAACCGGATCAGCTGGAGACGTGAAGAGAGGACGGTCCTCAGGTGCGCCGGGCATAAATAGCCCAGGCCACGCCTCCCTGACCAGCCGATTGGCTAGGCAGGGAGCTGACGCGCCCGAGGATTCCCTCAATCTCACGGGGGCTGTGAGCCAGCCCCTGCGTGTGTGGGGAGGGTGTGGGCCCGCAACCCCACCTCCTCGCCAGTTCGGAAGTGGCTTTCTCACAGTGGCCAACCAGATGCCCCAATGGAAACATAAGCACTTAAAAGCCCGCTGGATCTAGTCCATCAACCTGTTCTTACCATAGCTACCAACCCACATTAACACACGCATTTCTTTTGAGCCGAGAACTTTGTCGCAAAATCTAGAGGTGAGTGAAGTCCGAGGGACAATAGCGTTCTGATCTGCGTCCTAATATCAGGAAGCGAAGTGAATTGGGTCAGTCCTCTTTGAAATGCCGGCGGAACGGAATTGCCCGCCCGCCCTCCCGTGCTCAGGGAGTTTGTCAGAACATCAGAGGGTCTGATCGAATGGGGAAATAGGGTGAAGTTGCGTCGCAAGGATGTACCTGCCTCTTAAGCCCGTGTAATCACGGAAAGAGATTAAGGTACAGTAGAAAGAGACAAATTAAAGAGGCGGGGATAATAGAGGTCTTACGGTTTCTCCGGTCGGAGGTGATTTGGTATGTTTAGAAGCTATTATCAAATCATGTAAGCCACTGTGTGCTTTAGGAGAAACAAGATTATCTTGCGTGTACTTTTTAATGACATGGCAGGGGAGGGCTGTGGGGAGTGGGGGGTGAAGAATGACTGGATCCCAAGGGGTAAAATGTGCCAGCCGTAGCAGAGCAAAAGCAGAATTTGAGGTCGCCTCTCCTGCCAGGGGGTGAGGTTGGTTCTAGGGGTGAGGAGGGCAGTTCCCAGTAAGTTTCCGAGCACAATTCAAAGTGTTGGTGCTGACCTTTAAGGCCCTAAGCGGCCTCGGTCCAGTAGACCTGAAGGAGCATCTCCACCCCCATCGTTCAGCCTGGACACTGAGGTCCAGCGCCGAGGGCCTTCTGGCGGTTCCCTCATTGCAAGAAGTGAGGCTACAGGGAACCAGACAGAGGGCCTTCTCGGTAGTGGCGCCCACCCTGTGGAACGCCCTCCCTTCAGATGTGAAGGAAATAAGCAGCTATCCTATCTTTAAAAGACATCTGAAGGCAGCCCTGTTCAGGGAAGTTTTTAATATTTAAGGCTGTATTGTTTTTAATACTTGATTGGGAGCCGCCCAGAGTGGCTGGGGAAACTCAGCCAGATGGGCGGGGTATAAATAATAAATTATTATTATTATTATTATCATTCTACCATTGGGCGTTGCACTCCTTCTAAAGATGCAAGCTGGTAGCTTTTGGGTGCACCTGGTTCACTCCAAGTAGAGCCATAGAATAGTAGGATTGGAAAAGGACCATCTGCTCCAAATTCCCTGCAATGTAGGAATCACAGCAAAGAATCCCTGGCAGGTGGCCCCCCCAACCCTTGTTGAGAAACTTCCAACGAAGGGGAGTCCACCACCTTCCAAGGGAGACCATTCCACTGTCAAACTGCTCTGACTGCCAGAACGTCCTTGCTAACGTTGAGTCGGAATCTTCTGTCTTGGAGTTTGAATCCGGAGCAGCAGGAAAAAGCTTGCTCCATCATTGATGGTGGCCATCTTGCAACTTTCCAGTCTTCTTCTTGTTGTTGTTTAGTCGTTTAGTCGTGTCCGACTCTTCGTAACCCCCTGGACCAGAGCACGCCAGGCCCTCCTGTCTTCCACTGCCTCCCATAGTTTGGTCAAACTCATGCTGGTAGCTTCAAGAACACTGTCCCACCATCTCATCCTCTGTCGTCCCCTTCTCCTTGTGCCCTCCATCTTTCCCAACCTCAGGGTCTTTTCCAGGGAGTCTTCTCTTCTCATGAGGTGGCCAAAGTCTTGGAGCCTCAGCTTCAGGATCTGTCCTTCCAGTGAGCACTCAGGGCTGATTTCCTTCCGAATGGAGAGGTTTGATCTTCTTGCAGTCCATGGGACTCTCAAGAGTCTCCTCCAGCAACAGAATTCAAAAGCATCCATTCTTTGGCGATCAGCCTTCTTTATGGTCCAGGCTTAACCATACCCAACTCAACCATTCTTCATCTGGACATGCTTTCCAGGTCTTTGATCATCTGCATACGTCGCCCTCCTCTGCATATGTTCCGGGTTTGACCCAGTTACGTGTGCAAAAGACAGTAGCACCTCGGCTTACATAACCCTCTGGTTACGTAAAATTCACGCTACGAAAGCGGCAAACCCGGAAGTATCGGACCGGGTTTTGCTGTGCGTGCATGCGCAGAAGCAGTCTACCGCCTCGCGCATGCTCAGAACAGTGATCCTCGGGTTGCGGAAACCTCGGGATCCAGCCGGACCTCCGGGACAGATCCCATTCACAACCAGAGGTACCACTGTAAAATAATAGTGATGATGATGATGATGATGATGATGCACACATTAGTGAAAAATCACAGAAATGCATTATATTAGGGGGAATTAGGGGGAATTGCTTTGCAAAATAAATGCATACATTAGTCAAAGCTGCGTGCAAAGGTATGTTGGTTAGGAGAATAATCCGCACTAAGTTGCTGGTGAATTTTAATGAGAACCGGACTTAAAGACTGGGAAAATGAGAAACAGAAACTGATATTGAAGAATTTCACCCCCTCCTGAATTCCGACTTGTCTCATAGTCCCTGGCTCTCAGCTTCTGGCCCACCTTGTGTGGTTTCCCATGTGTCAGACCAGGCAAGTTGCCTCTAAACTCCTGGCATTTCTGGCTGCTGCTGCTTGTAACCTTGCTTCTTAGGATAGATCCACATTGCGCATTTAAAGCACATGCGACGTGCATTTAAAGCACAAGGCCGATAGGATCCTGGGAACTATAGTTTGTTATGGTTGTGGGAAATAGCAGCTTTGTGAAAACTACAGTGCTAGGGATTCTTTGGGGGAAAGTCAAGTGCTTTTGGGACATGGGTGGCGCTGTGGGTTAAACCACAGAGCCTAGGACTTGCTGATCAGAAGGTCGGAGGTTCGAATCCCTGCGACGGGGTGAGCTCCTTTTGCTCGGTCCCTGCTCCTGCCAACCTAGCAGTTCAAAAGCACGTCAAAGTGCAAGTAGATAAATAGGTACCGCTCCGGCGGGAAGGTAAACAGTGTTTCCATGCACTGCTCTGGTTCACCAGAAGTGGCTTGGTCATGCTGGCCACATGACCTGGAAGCTGTACGCCGGCTCCCTCGGCCGATAAAGTGAGATGAGCGCCGCAACCCCCGAGTCGGCCACGTCTGGACCTAATGGTCAGGGGTCCCTTTACCTTTACAAGTGCTTTAAATGTGTGTCAAATGTGTGGTGCAGATCTGCCCTTGCTCCCCAGAAGAGGAAGGGATGAGAGATAGAGAGAACAGCAAAACAACTTTGGCAGACAATGGGTTAAAAATTCAAGGAGGGCCATTTCCTCCCTCCTTCCAAGTTTGGTTCTTCCTTGGAGTGGCAAAGCGGGACCCTTTTCCTCCATAATTGCTCCCCTCTTACGCAGGCATGACAGCATCTCCTTTGCGGCTTGTTGACATTTAAATAAATCAGAATCTGAAGGAGCGAGGAGATTGCCTGGGCAGGGAGGGGAGGCCGGAGGGGCCTGGGGAAGAGGGGAGAGAACCCTCAATCAGCCGGAGCAGCTGTCACAGGCCCAGCTACCAGGAAAAAGAAACAGCACTTCTCGCAGGGAGGGAACCACCAGAAGGCTCTCGGAGGTGGACCTCAGAATCTGGGCTGGATGATGGGGGTGGAGATGCTCCTTCAGATACCGTATTTTTCGCTCCATAAGACACACTTTTTTCCTCCTAAAAAGTAAGGGGACATGTCTGTGCGTCTTATGGAGCGAATGTGCGGTCGCTCGCTGGCTCCCTTTCCGGCCCCGGCCCCTTGCCCAGGCCTCCATTGTTGAATGTTCTGCAGATGGAGGCTGTTTGTTTCCCCAGCGACATGTGACTGGCTGATTAGATTATCTGTCTGGACACTGTAGAAAGGGCTCCCTTTCCTTTCCTAAAGAAGCTGCGGAACTGTGAGTTGAACCCCATAAAAATAGGATTTCCCCCTCCTTTGCAAAGTAAGCTCAACAACTTTGAGCTGATCCTCAAAAGGGGGGCTTTTCCCCTTTGCAAAAGAAGCTGAACAACTGTGAGCTGATCCCCCCCGAAAAAACAGGGCTTTCCCCCTTTCCACCTCTAAAAACCAGGTGCGTCTTGTGGTCAGGTATACAGGGCCAAGGCCTTTCAGGGCTCTAAAGGTCAGCACCTTTAAGGGTCTCACACTCTACCAACTGAGCTCCTATTCTCATAGTGGCCAACCAGATGCCCCAATGGGAACATAAGAACTTAAAAGCCCGCTGGATCAGACCCATGGCCTATCTAGTCCATCAAGCTGTTCTTACCATAGCTACCAACCCAACCCAACAGCAACTTTCCCCACTCTCTGTTTACAACAGCTGCCAAGATCGCATATAAGACCAATTCTTTCGACAATATATCTGCCTTAGCATCATCAAAAATATTCAGTAACATTAACACACGCAGGGCCCTGGAGAAGGGGGGACAGAACCCTCAAGCAGCTGGAGCAGCCGTCACAGGCCCAGCTACCGTGCAAAGAAACAGTACTTGCAATTTCCTGAAAGGCAGGCACAAAACAGAGGCGGCGGCTGGAGCACAGAATTTAGAAGACATGGTGTAATCTCCCTTGGGAGCACCCTAGCGATTACCCTGTTAGCTGGGGTGGTGTCATGGATTGGCTGGATGCTGAGAAGTGGGGGTGGGGGACACCAGCTGGGGAGGCCCCAAGGGAAGAAGGCTCAGAGTCCTGGTCAGATGTTGGAAGACTGGGAAAGGCTGTGGAAGAAAGGGGTTAAGTTTACTGCATGTTGTTGTTGTTGTTGAGTCGTTTAGTCGTGTCCGCCTCTTCGTGACCCCCTGGACCAGAGCACGCCAGGCACTCCTGTCTTCCACTGCCTCCCGCAGTTTGGTCAAACTCATGCTGGTAGCTTCGACAACACTGTCCCACCATCTCGTCCTCTGTCGTCCCCTTCTCCTTGTGCCCTCCATCTTTCCCAGCACCAGGGTCTTTTCCAGGGAGTCTTCTCTTCTCATGAGGTGGCCAAAGTCTTGGAGCCTCAGCTTCAGGATCTGTCCTTCCAGTGAGCACTCAGGGCTGATTTCCTTCAGAATGGAGAGGTTTGATCTTCTTGCAGTCCATGGGACTCTCAAGAGTCTCCTCCAGCACCATAATTCAAAAGCATCAATTCTTTGGCGATCAGCCTTCTTTATGGTCCAACTCTCACTTCCATACATCACTACTGGGAAAACCATAGCTTTAACCATACGGACCTTTGTCGGCAAGGTGATGTCTCTGCTTTTTAAGATGCTGTCCAGGTTTGTCATTGCTTTTCTCCCAAGAAGCAGGCGTCTTTTAATTTCGATGCTGCTGTCACCATCTGCAGTGATTATAGAGCCCAAGAAAGTAAAATCTCTCACTGCCTCCATTTCTTCCCTTTCTATTTGCCAGGAGGTGATGGGCCCAGTGGCCATGATCTTCGTTTAGTTTACTGCATGTACACTATTAAAATAAAATATTATGAAAATAATGTATAGGTGGTACTTAAACCCGGTCAAATTAGGAAAGATTTATCATACAAATGATAATCTATGTTGGAAATGTGAAGAAAAAGAAGGTACTTTTTATCATATGTGGTGGACGTGTCCCAAGGTGAAAGACTTCTGGGAAAAGATTTATAATGAGTTGAAAAAAATGTTGAAAAATACATTTATTAAGGAACCAGAAGCCTTTCTACTTGGAATATTAGGACTGGAATTGCCCCCAAAAGATGTCAGATTGTTTTTGTATGCCCCTACAGCGGCAAGACTTTTATTAGCCAAAAATTGGAAAACTCAAGAAATACCAACAATAGAAGAATGGCAGATGAAGATGTTGGACTTTTTGGAGCTGGCCGACGTGACTGGAAGAATCTGCAACCAGAAAGAAGAGTAGATACAAGAGGATTGGAAGAAATTTTAAAAATATTTAGCTAAATATTGCGACATAAGATAAATAGAAAATTCTTGGAAGTAATAAATAGGCTTAGGGGTAGAATAAGAATGTGTGTAGTAATTATTAAGGATTAGAATATTAATAAAGGAGAAGAGGTTAGTTAATGAAAGGAGTTAATATTATTAGAAATATGAAGTTGGAGAACTGTTATATAGGTGATATAATGAAATTCAGATAGAGGGGGTTTGAGGAAGTCAGTTATCAATGTAATGAGAATTAGATATTTAAAGATACAAATTTCCTCTGTGTTTAGTTTTGTTTATTGTGGTGTAATGTGTTTTTCTTTGTGATTTGTGGTTTGTTATGTCTTTTTTGTGATAAATGTGGAAAGTAAATAAATTGTTTGAAAAAAACAACAACAGAGTCCTGGTCAGAGGGAGAAGAGGGAGAAGACTGGGAGGAGGAGGCACTGGAAGCTGAAGAGGCAACAGGGTTTAGTGAGCAGGAAGAGGCTGAGGCAGAGAGAAGTCCAGGCTCAGGGGCAGAAGATGAGGATGGAAAGGAAGGGGGCCAAGAGGCAGAGATGAGGCAGGTGGCTGAAGAATCCAGGGTTTCTCCCCCTCCTGCTGTGACCAGTCCCACCAGGACCAGGAGAGGCATGAAGAGGGTAGAGCAGAGATGAACAAGACGAAGAAGTATCAGATTGTTTGGGAAGGACCCGGGAGAGGAGCAGACTTAAGGAACTGTGGAAAGGAGGAGACTTACAGCACTCACAACTGCCTTATTGGGGCAAGATCTACCGGGAAGAGTTGCTGAGATAAATTCATGACTATCTAAAGGCTGGTAGCCACAAGGGCTATGCTCTGCCTCCATCTGGAGGCAGTTCTGAAAACCAGTTGGTGGAGACCACAGGAAGGGAGAGGGCTCTTGGGTCTTGCTTGCTGGCTTCGCCATTGGGACATCTGGTTGGTTGCTGTGAAAACAGGATGCTGAGCAGGATGCTGCCATTGGCTTGACCCAGCCAGGCTCTCCTTACGTTTGTGTGAGAGTCCCATGACATTGTTTGCTCTCACTCCATCTTTCCTCTGCTCACCAGCCAGGGATGTAGTCAGTGAGTGATGTCATAAGGGGCCAGGCAGTTTCCAAACAACTATTGCTGAGAAGGTCGGAGGTGCAAGTGGTGGGAAGTGTGTGGATGGGAGGTGACCAACATCTATGATTGAAAAGCTCTTTTGGAAGCTGGTCCTGGAGAAGGAAGCGTCCCTGTGAGAAGCGCGTGCCTTGCTGTTGGCCTTGCCTCCGTGGTCCCAACCCAGCTCTCCAAGATGCGCAGGTGAGACCTGGATTTCCCACCAAGCTCTCCACCCCACCATCCTTGTCCACGGAAGGTGACCTCCAAGATGCAGCTCTCGCTTCTCTCTCCTCCTTCGTTGGTGGCCTTTTCCCTGGTTCTGGAGGTCACCTTGGCCAAGCCGTTCGTCTACCTGGTCTACACCCAGAACTCCACCTGCCTCGATTTCAAAGCTGTCCCCGCTTGCTTCGGCCCTCCGCTCCCCCAACTGGGTCTCACGGGCTACCTTGTCGAAGTGGTGCCCGCAAATGCCTGCCAACCCCTAGTAGCCCCTACGGTTCCGAAGACGTCCCCGCTGGGCTACATTGCCCTCATCCGTCGGTATGGCTGTCCCTTTGGCCTCAAGGTCTTCCACGCCCAGCAAGCTGGCTTCCAGGCGGCAGTCATCTACAACTTCTACTCTGATTTGCTTGTGAGCATGGCTGTTGAGGTAGAAGGTCCGAAGGAGAAGAAGATCTTGATTCCCTCCCTCTTCATTGGTGGGTCAGCCTCCAAGGTGCTGAGGGGGCTGGTGCGTTCTGGGAACGGCACCAAGGTCACGACAGTGGTGCCTCAGGGCTATTACAATCCCTGCTGGGATGATGACATGGACATCTCCGTTTGGGACCCAGCTCACCATTACCTGCAGTTCTGGCCGGGCTACTGCACCCAACAACTGATTGTGGAATTCCTCCGAGAGTTTGGGTTCGTGATCCTCCTGAGTTTGGTAGTCAGCGGCCTGGTCTTCGCCGGATGCTTGAAGTGGTACCGGCGGAGACAAGGCATCAGGGTGAAGACCTTCAGGAGAGGCGACAGCTACGACCTGTGCGTGATCTGCATGGCAGATTACGAGGTGGGAGAGAAGTTGAAGATCTTGCCATGCTCCCATGCCTATCACAGCACCTGTATCAACACCTGGCTCCTCATCCAGCCCAGGAGCGGGAAGACCTGCCCCATTTGCAAGCAGAAGGTTGGCGTTGTGATCTAGGCTCCCCATGCGGGATACCACTGGATGAAGGAAGAGGAGGAGACGGAAGGAGGGAGGCCCAACACGAAATATCAGAAACAACAAAATTCTCCCAAACATCAGCCGTTGTCCCCTTCCTTTTATTGAGATTCTGTGTCTGCATTTCAGAATTAGGTACAGATGTGTGCCCAGGGTTTGGGTGGGTTTTTTCTTCTTCTTCTTTTCCAAAAAAATAATAAATAAAAGTGCATGTCTCTTGGAAGCTCTGGCGGTCTGGAGGAGGTGAACCCAGGTGGATGGGTGACACCTTGGCAAACAGGTAAGGGCAGTCTGAAAGCACCTGGCTGTTTATATTCCAAGTTGGGGGCAGGAAATCCCCCTGCAGTGTGGTGGAAGTGAGGAAGAGTTTGGATTTGATATCCCGCTTTATCACTACCCGAAGGAGTCTCAAAGCGGCTAACATTCTCCTTTCCCTTCCTCCCCCACAACAAACACTCTGTGAGGTGAGTGGGGCTGAGAGACTTCAGAGAAGTGTGACTGGCCGAAGATCACCCAGCAGCTGCATGTGGAGGAGCGGGGAAGCGAACCAGGTTCACCAGAATACGAGTCCACTGCTCTTAACCACTACACCACACTGGCAGACAGTCCTGGGTACCGGTTGTGGAATTTGTGCCCCAAATTCCAAATCAAGCCGTGGTTGGCTAATCCCACACGACTGGCTTGTTGGTGACCACCAGGGAAGAATTCTGCCGGCCTGCTGCAGCTTCCCTCCTCGCTGGGCAATAGCCCACCTGGGAGGCACCGACTCATCCTTCCCTGTGCTCTGTCTGGGGGCGGAGCAAAACAAATCCAGCACCCCCTGCAAACTGGGGGTGGGTGGGTGGTTCACGCAGACCTGGAAGAGGTTCAGAAAAGGGCAACTGAAATTATCAAGGGGCTGGAGCAACTCCCCTATGCGGAAGGGTGGCGCTGTGGTCTAAACCCTTGAGCCTCTTGGGCTTGCCGATTGGAAGGTTGGCGGTTCGAATCCGCACGACGGGGTGAGCTCCTGTTGCTCTGTCCCAGCTCCTGACAACCTAGCAGTTCGAAAGCACACCAGCGCAAGTAGATAAATAGGTACCACTGCGGCAGGAAGGTAAACGGCATTTCCATGCGCTCTGGTTTCCGTCACGGTGTCCTGTTGCGCCAGAAGCGGTTTAGTCCTGCTGGCCACATGACCCAGAAAGCTGTCTGTGGACAAATGCTGGCTCTCTTGGCCTGAAAGCGAGATGAGCGCCACAACCCCAGAGTCGCCTTTATGGAAGTGAGAGCTGGACCATAAAGAAGGCTGATCGCCAAAGAATGGATGCTTTTGAATTCTGTTGCTGGAGGAGACTCTTGAGAGTCCCATGGACTGCAAGAAGATCAAACCTCTCCATTCTGAAGGAAATCAGCCCTGAGTGCTCACTGGAAGGACAGATCCTGAAGCTGAGGCTCCAAGACTTTGGCCACCTCATGAGAAGAGAAGACTCCCTGGAAAAGACCCTGATGTTGGGAAAGATGGAGGGCGCAAGGAGAAGGGGACGACAGAGGACGAGGTGGTGGGACAGTGTTCTCGAAGCTACCAACATGAGTCAGACCAAACTGCGGAAGGCAGTGGAAGACAGGAGTGCCTGGCGTGCTCTGGTCCAGGGGGTCACAAAGAGTCGGACATGACTAAACAACAACAACCGCTCAGGGGTCCTTTACTTTTTCTTTTTGGGGTTTTCTTGTTTGGGTTTTTTTTTAGCTTAGCGGGGGGGGGGGGGTGTCCATTAAGAGGGGGCATGGTGAATGTGTGCACAGAGGAAGTGAATAGAGAAACGTTTTCCTCCACCTCTCCCAACTATAGAAAGCCACTTCCGAGCTGGAGAGGAGGTGGGGTTGCGGGCTTCATTCCCTCCCCCCATGTGCGCGGGGGCTGGCTTGCAGCCCCCGCGAGATCGGAGAAACCTCAGACGCGTCATCTCCCTTGCCAGCCAATCGGCTGGCCCAGGAGCCGTAGCCCGCTATTTAGCTATTTAGGGCTGGCGCGGCCAAGGATTTCCCTCTTTCTCTTCTCCAGTGCCCCAGCTGCTCCAGTTTCCCACCCTCCCACCCTTTAGGTTTGGCTCTCTGACCTTGCTATGGACCTTGGTTGGTCGCCGTCAAGGGGCCTGGTAGGAATTTTTTCCACTTGGCAAATTGGCACCAGCCACTTGGTTTTTCGCCTACCTCGTAGCAAATCGTCACAACTTCCTCGGCATTGGCGGTTAGGCATTGGTAAGGGTATTGTTATGCAAATGAGTGGGGGGGAGGAAGCGCCATCGCCTTCCCCCATATTGAAGGGTAGTCCGGTAAAGGATTCCGCGGGGGCGTTCCCCTGTCTGAAGCCTATGGAGGTGTGGGCCTAAGGCACGCCCCCGAGGGGTGACCCTGGGGGAGATCCTAGTTGACGTGCCTCAGCAGGACTCCCCCTGCTGGTGGTTAACCCATGCCAGTCTTTAAGCAATTGGGCTGGAGCCGGTTAGTCGATAGGACCAATGCCTAAGCCAATACCGCTCAAATTCCTGTAATCAATAAAGTTGTGGCCTATTTTCGCCCATTAACCTAAAATACTCGCCACGCAACTGGTGGACATTGAGTGAAGCTGATTCAGGACAGATAAGAGAAAGCGTTTCTTCATGCAGTGCAAACTCAAACTATGGCACTCGTTCCTGCATGAGGCAATGACGGGTGGCTTTAAAAGAGGATTAGGGAAACTCAAGGAGGATGATAAACTTATCTATGATCACTGAGCAGTGGGGCAACGTCCTCCTTCCACTGCCAGAGGCAGTAAACATTTGAATACCCTCAGCTAGGAAGTGTGGCGTCATGCTCAGCTCCTGCTTTGGGGCTCCTCAAATCACAGAATCACACAATTGTAGAGTTGTCTGGAGGCGGTTGGAGGATGGATGGTGGCTAACAGATTGAGGGTGAATCCTGGCAAGAAAGGAGTACTGTTTTGGGGGGACAGGGGGCGGGCAGGTGTGGAGGACTCTCTGGTCCTGAATGGGGTCACTATGCCCCTGAAGAATCAGGTGCGCATCCTGGGAGTCATTTTGGACTCACAGCTGTCCATGGAGGCGCAGGTCAATTCTGTGTCCAGGGCAGCTGTCTACCAGCTCTATCTGGTACGCAGGCTGAGACCCTCCCTGCCCGCGGACTGTCTCACCAGAGTGGTGCATGCTCTGGTTATCTCCCGCTTGGACTGCTGCAATGCGCTCTGCGTGGGGCTACCTTTGAAGGTGACCCGGAAACTACAACTAATCCAGAATGCAGCAGCTAGACTGGGGACTGGGAGTGGCCGCCGAGACCATAAAACATCGGTCTTGAAAGACCTGCACTGGCTCCCAGGATGTTTCCGAGCACAATTCAAAGTGTTGGTGCTGACCTTTAAAGCCCTAAACGTCCTCGGCCCCGTATACCTGAAGGAGCGTCTCCACCTCCATCATTCTGCCCGGACACTGAGGTCCAGCGCCGAGGGCCTTCTGGCGGTTCCCTCGCTGCGAGAAGCCAAGTTACAGGGAACCAGGCAGAGGGCCTTCTCGGTAGTGGCCCCCGCCCTGTGGAACACCCTCCCATCAGATGTCAAAGAGAAAAATAACTACCAAACTTTTAGAAGACATCTAAAGGCAGCCCTGTTTAGGGAAGCGTTTAATGTTTAATAGGTTATTGTATGTTAGTGTTTTGTTGGAAGCCCAGCCAGATGGGCGGGGTATAAATAAATTATTATTATTATTATTATTATTATTATTATTATTATTATTATTAGGGACCCTGAGGGTCATGTAGTCCAACCCCCTCCAAGATCCTTTGGGTCATCTGGTTGGCCACTTTGAGGAAAGGATGTGGGTCTAGATGTGGGTCCAGCAGCCAGGCCCTTCTTATTTCCTGGAGGACCTCTTCTTTTGTGCAAATCATTCTCTGCATCCTTCCATTGTCCTGTTTTGCTTCCAGTCTTTTGTTCCTTCCCTGCAGTCCCAGCCTAGACTGTTCCCTCCCCTGCCTTCCCTCCGCATAAACATCTTTTGTTTCGGCACAGTGTGTGTCTCCATCGCGTTATGTCTCCTCTCCTCCCCCCTCAGGTGTTTTTGCACTTTTGTAAAGAGAGACCAAACAGCTAAGCTCCAAACACGGCTCTCTGGGGTAATCCGACAAAAGTTCAGAGTTTTGCTCCTGACAGCTGAAGAAATCAAACACCTTCTCCGTAATGCGATGAGATGGATGGGAACGGATTGGGGACGTGGTGGAGCACATTTAGGAAGGAGCTGAAAAGCAAACTCCTACTTTCACCCCATAGAACATCCCCATAGGGGAGGGAAATTTGACTCAGTTCACATTTAAAACCTGAATCCATCCAACCTGAACTTTCTTGAAAGTATGAGAACTGAAATACGGCACTTCTCCGAATTTTGTGATCCAGTTCTCCAATCAAGCAGTGTGAAATATACATAGCTGTCAACTTACAGATTTGAAAATAAGGGAGCAGCAGCCAAAATAAGGGACCTGCAGCCTCACCTGTTCCAGGCACTCCAGTCTTCCTGTCCTCCTGCAGTCTGGTCAAACTCATGCTGGTAGCTTCGAGAACACTGTCCAACCAACTTTGTAACCAGAGGTTCAACTGAATAGAATCTGAATCATCATCATCAAAATGTTTATTCGGCTTTACGCCCATCATGAAACGAATCTGAATCACATGCACCACAAGGCCTATGCAGCCTCAACCTAAGATGCCTCCCTGGCCTGGCTTTGCACTGCAAAGTTTGCAGCAGCACGTGCAACAAAATGGCGTCCAGCATTCAAAACCCCCCTCAGCTTGCATTAACTAGCCACACACAAGGCATGCAAGCTCCACCCCCCAGTCGTTCTTAGACTCCTTATTGGGTGAGCAACACAGCCAAGCAACACAGTTGGAGCCTCCCTCCTCCCTGGCTGGCAGGGAGGGAGGGAGGGAGGGAGAGGAGCTGCTTCCTCTGAAATTTAAGGGACATCATTTAAGGGACATCCATCAATAAGGGACAGCAGCGGCACATGGCGCTGGAATAAGGGACTGTCCTTTCAAATAAGGGACACTTGACAGCTATGGAAATATACGCAGAGTCCTGTAGTGATTTCATGCTCTTTATTGCAGCTTGTAAAACAATGATTGAATTGCCCCCCAAACCTCAGGCTTTTATATACATTATTTACACAATGAGTCCCGTCTGATTGGCTGATTCTACTTCCCTCCTGGAGTCTGATTGGTCTTTTCCTGCAGGCCAATCAGTTGTTGCATTCTACGATCCTACCAGCCTCATAGGCTGATTAACTTCCTCCTGGAGCCTGATTGGTCTTTTCCTGCAAGCCAATCAATTGTTGCATTCTAAGATCCTACTTGCCTGTTGTTCTAGGATCCAAGCTTAGTACATAACACAGTGTTTACAAAAAATCTCTGGCCCGCAGCCCTCTCCCCCGAGCCTTTAGCTCCAAGGCAACTGTGGAACTCCCTGCCTGGAGAAACTAGATTGTCTCCCTATTTGTTCTCCTCCTATCAGCAAGTCAAGACTGCTTTATTCCAACAGGCTTTTGGCGACTGACTGTTTTTTTTAAGGAAAGGGCTTTCAAATAGTATTGGGCTGTCTTTGCTATCTGCGTTCTAACAGATTTGCTTTTGTATTGCTTTGTTTCTACTACGGTAATTGATATTTAGCTATTATCTTTTGTATGTTTTTTAGCTTTCTGGATTTTATCCATGTTTTAATTTTTAAAGGCTTCCTTGGGTTCCTTGAGTCTGGGGAAGAGCTGGGATAGTAGCTAAACGTAGCGACAACAACAGGGGAAAGCATGCATAAAAATACATATTCTGGTGAAGATAACATACAAAAATGCGTTAGCAGACATTGCTCGCAAGAATTGTCTGTGTTAGTCAAAACTACATATGGAAATGTGCTTATTTGGAGAGGATTTTTAAATGGATAAATAATTTTTAAAGCCAAGAAAATCGCCAGATATGCCAAGCTGATGATTACAGTGATTTTGGAAAAATAACATTCACTATATGAAATTGACGAGTGCCAAGCCACTTGAAAAGAGTCTGGAGGTCCTAGCACTTGTCTAAATTTCAAACCGCGTGCCATTTTCTCCATAGTCGCTATATTCTGACGCAGAGATTTTTAAAAAGGCAAATCTTCAGATTGCTGCAGAAATGGCTGGAGAACTGGTTATAAGACAGGAAAAACGAGAAATGGAGAGGGACTGAAATGGATAGTTTGTTCCTCTTCGAGAGGCGTTGCAATTCCTTGAGAGACCCTCCCCATAAACCCACCATGCTGCAGTTGGGTGCTGATAAAGCCCCACCTTGTTTCTGTGATTCTAAGTTGTTTATCCCGCAGAATTTCTGACTTTTCCAGAAGAGTTAGCAAACCCTCCTCGTGTCCCAATTTCCCTGGGACAGTCCCGGAATTATGAAAGGTGTTATGTACTGAAGTTCTCACCCTTGGCCAGCAGGGGGGGATACTGTAGATAGTTTTCACTCAGGTCCGCATATGCAAATAAGGAATTGAAAGTGACGTTCAGTGATTGGATAGTTACAGAAAGTTGTTACTGTTGCTTTGTAGTGGAGCTCTATATAAGCAGGTTGGCTGAACCCTTCAGCTCAGTTCTGTTCCGGGCCTGTGAATAAACAAGAGCTGTTTGAAAAATCGCTGTGCCGTCTGATATGTTCACCCACAACTTAACAAAAGCTGTCCCTGCTTCCGATTTGATCACGAATGTCCCTGTTTTCCCCCGCCAGCGCTGCCACCACCAAGCCCAGGGAGGAGAATGAGCAGCCCTTGTCCTGAGCGACGACGGCTGCAGCAATTGCGAGGTAGCATCCTGTTGCCTCTCCATGGCTGCTGCTACCAGTCTCCTCCCTTGGGGAGCTCGTAACAGCTGCAGGACAGAGGGCAAGGAGGAGGAAGAGAGGTTGTGGCCGCTGATGCCCAGCCCCACACGACATGCCAGCCCTGAGGGGCAGGCAGAGGGCAGGGCTGCCGTGGGTGGGAAGAAAGGGGGAGCAGAGTGGAGCACAAGGAGTTTTGATTATTTAGGGAAGGGGTCAGCAAACTTTTTCAGCAGGGAGCCGGTCCACTGTCCCTCAGACCTTGTGGGGGGCCAGACTATATTTTGGAAAAAAATAAATATGAACAAATTCCTATGCCCCACAAATCACCCAGAGATGCATTTTAAATACAGTGGATGCTTGGGTTGCGAACGTGATCCGTGCGGGAGGCATGTTCGCAACCCGCAGCATTCGCAATCCGCAGTGCTGCGTCTGCACATGTGCGGGTTACAATATAGCACTTCTGCGCATGCGCAAGCGCTGAAACCCGGAAGTAACCCGTTCCGGTACTTCTGGGTTCAGCACGGTGCGCAACCCAAAATCACACAACCCGAAGCGTCTGTAACCCGAGGTATGACTGTGAAAGCACACATTCTACTCATGTAAAGACACCAGGCAGGCCCCACAAATAACCCAGAGATGCATTTTAAATAAAAGGACACATTCTACTCATATAAAAACACACTGATTCCTAGACTGTCTGTGGGCTGGATTGAGAAGGTGATTGGGCCGGATCCGGCCCCCAGGCCTTAGTTTGACTGCCCATCATTTCGGGAAACGCTTTGTGCATCTGCATCTAATCTAGCCCGTTTCTAAGATTGATTTATTGTTGTGCTTTTTTCCTTTTTGTAAATCTTCCAAAGAATGGAGTTGGAGGTCGGCTATCCTGTGTCCTGTTAGGGTAATGGTGGCGGCACTTGCCCTTCTACTGTTAGGAAATGGGATGTGACAAAAAGGGGGTGGGTCAGAAGGGTCACTTGGGGGGGGTGAGTGAGAAATGCCCCTGTTTCCATCTGAGGGATGTTGGAGGGTATGAAATGCACAGCTAATCCAGAATGCGGCAGCTAGATTGGTGACTGGGAGCGGCCGCCGAGACCATATAGCACTGACCCTGAAAGACCTGCATTGGCTCCCAGTACGTTTCCGAGCACAAATCAAAGTGTTGGTGCTGACCTTTGAAGCCCTTAACCAGGCATCCCCAAACTCAGCCCTCCAGTTATTTGGGGACTACAATCCCCATCATCCCTGACCTGTCCTGGTAGCTAGGGATGATGGGAGTTGTACTCACAAAACAGCTGGTTTTGGGGATGCCAGCTCTAAACTGCCTTGGCCCAGGATACCTGAAGGAGCATCTCCACCCCCATCGTTCTGCCCGGATGCTGAGGTCCAGCTCCGAGGGCCTTCTGGCGGTTCCCTCCCTGCGAGAAGCGAAGTAACAGGGAATCAGGCAGAGGGCCTTCTCAGTAGCGGCTCCCTCCCATCAGATGTCAAGGAAATAAACAACTACCTGACTTTTAGAAGACATCTGAAGGCAGCCCTGTTTGGGGAAGTTTTAAATGTTTGATGTTTTATTGTGTTTTTGGTGTTCTGTTGGGAGCCATCCAGAGTGCTGGGGAGGCCCAGCCAGATGGGCAGGGTAGAATGGTAGATTGTTAGGCTGAAAGGGGGTCCTATGCCAGTCCAAGGGGGAATCTGGGCAGAGTTATGGGATGGTGGGATGAGTCAATCTGCAGCTCTGCAAGAAGAACAGGCTTAGTGAAGTAACTCCCAGAAGCCATGGGGAGGGGATAGAGACAGGTGTGGTGGTCGAGAAAGGCAAGACGGTGAGGTCACAAAGGGCCAGGGAGAAAGTTCTAGGAGGCCACTTGGAGGAAGTGGCTGGGATCATTTAGGAGAAGCCAGCAGGCCTAGCCTGTTGAGAGGGCAGAGGGAAAGCACCTGGTCAGATCTACCTCTCACCTCTGCCGCAACGCTTCAGTCTCATGGAAACGCAGGTCAACATCTTGAGGAAACGGCTCCTCTTCTAGAGACTCGCAAAGCTCCCCTTCAAGCCAGCCCCAGTCACGTTGACCTTTGTGGTAGGATTCAGCACAGCCCTAAGATCTCTGAAAGCACCACCAGCTATGCGACTTCTCTTTCCGCCACCTTCCCGAGTGGTTGCCATGTTCCTGGTCCTCCAAGTCCAAGCGGGGAGAGCCTTCATCCGCGCCGTCCACAGCCACGACTCCCCCTCCCTCGATTTCAGGGCCCTGCCCGCTCTCTTTGGGCCCCTGCTCCCCACGGAAGGGCTCACGGGGTCCCTGGTCGAAGCGAGCCCCGCAAACGCCTGCCACCCCATTGAAGGTCCGCCCAACGCCTCCTCAGCCTTCATAGTGCTCATCCGCCGGTACAACTGTTCCTTTACCACCAAGGTCCTCCACGCCCAGCAAGCTGGCTTCCACGCTGCCATCATCTACAACGTCGACTCCCAGACGCTCGTGAGCATGGTGAGAGAGCCAGACACCGTGCATCACATCCATATCCCTGCTGTGTTCACGACAGATGTGGCCTCCAGGATCCTGAAGCGGCTTCATGGCGCCGGCAAGCTGAACTCGGTGGTCCTGATGCCCGAATACTTCCACTTCACCTGGAAGGTGGCTTCTGGGACCACCCGAATTTCCTCCTCGCACCCCTGCAGGTGTCACATCCAGCTGCCTGGGCCCTGCTCTCAGCTTTCACTTCTCCACACTTTCTGGTTCTTCTGCATCCCGGTGTCCACCTTGATAGCCGCATTGCTCATTGAGAAATACCTGTTGAGGTGCCACAGGTGGAAGGCGGGGAGAAGCTTCCACCTCCAAGGAAACAGGGGGGAGCTGCTCACCTTCTCCTTCCCCAGCTCCAGGTACCAGGAATGCGCCATCTGCTTGGAGAAGTACGTTGAGAGGGACAGCCTGAAGGTCCTCTCCTGCTCGCATGCATTTCACAGCAAGTGCATCGACCTCTGGCACATCACCCAAGCCAGGAGCAAGACCTGCCCTCTCTGCATGCAGAGGGTGATGGTGGTCACCCGTTTGCAAGCGGTGAGGCTGTGGAAAGAGGGGGCCGCGAGGGACAGCCGCCGGACCCCGTGGTCCAGCAAAGCCAGAACCGCCATGGACCAACGAGCTTGCCTCTTGCTCCCCCAGCAACTCCCTTCCCGGTTCTGAAAAATATAATAAAACCAAGAATGAGGAAGGTGTGGTCCCTCCTGTTGCAATGACCAAGGAAGGGGCAATAATCAGCCATGGAGGGCTGGAGGAGGATGTGGAATATGTGGAGGAGGGTGTGGAATATGGGGAGGGGAGGGAGAGAGAATGACCGGTTTCTCTGTTACAGTGATAAACCCCAAAAGTTTGGCCGAAACGGGAGTTCTGCTCAGAGCTTCTTGGCAACCAGAAAGGAAGGCAAACAACTGACCCATGGGGCAGGAGGGGTGGGAGAGAGAATGGATAGGAAATAATGACAGTGCATGAGATTGCCGCAATTTATTCTGCTCCGCAATGTTAGTGGCAAAAAGGGGGGCCTTTCTGATGAGGATCAGAAAATAATAATAATAATAATAATAATAATAATAATAATAATAATAATAATAAATTTTATTTATATCCCGCCCTCCCCAGCCGAAGCCGGGCTCAGGGCGGCTAACAACACCAAAATAGTGCGACATTATAAAAACATTATAAAAATTAATTAAAATCAAGATTGATGGCAGCCATAAAGTTTTGTAAAGGTTGCCAAAGGAGGGAGTCAGGCTGCGCCCTAACCAAAGACCTGGCGGAACAGCTCTGTCTTGCAGGCCCTACGGAAAGATGTCAAGTCCTGCAGGGCCCTTGTCTCTTGTGACAGAGCATTCCACCAGGTTGGAGCCGCAGCCGAAAAGGCCCTGGCTCTAGTTGAGGCCAGCCTAACCTCTCTGAGGCCTGGGACCTTCAAGGTGTTTTTGTTTGAAGACCGTAAGTTCCTCTGTGGGGCATACCAGGAGAGGCGGTCCCGTAGGTACGAGAGTATTTATTTGGCACCTGGCCAAAACGCAGCAGCTAGAAGGTGATCATTTTATTTATTTATTTGGTTATTCGGTTGGTTTTTCAAATTAAAATTTTACAGAGATATATCCAACATAAATCATAAAAACAAGATTCCAAAGAATCTCCTGAACTTCCACCCTCCCGTTTGTGGGTCCTATTCTTAGTCCATTCCTCCTGCATCTTGTATGATCATCCAAACCCTTTACCCTCTTCCATTAATATCCAGAATTCAACCTTAAACGACAAGTAATATTCCAGTCCTACTAACAGTTTACAGCAGTCTTTAAGGTAAGTTATAAATTTTCCCTATTCTTCGTTAACATTTTGGTCCTCCTAATTTCTGAAACTTCTGGTCATTTTAGCCATTTCTGCATAATCCATCAACTTCATCTGCCATTCTTCTCTGGTAGCGACTTTATCTCCTTTCCATCTCTGGGCCAATAACATCCGCACAGCCATGGTTGCATATATAAACAGTCTTTTCTGATCCCTTGGGATTTCGGCACCTAGAATTCCTAAAAGGAAGGCTTCAGGCTTTTTAACAAAGGTTGTTTTAAACATTTTTTCCAACTCATTATATATCATCTCCCAAAATCCTTTTACTGCCTTACAATTCCACCACATATGGTCAAAGGTGCCTTCTATTTCCTTACAATTCCAGCGTACATTTGAGCATGTTATATACAGTACATTTTTCCTAATTTAAGGTAAAGGTAAAGGGACCCCTGACCATTAGGTCCAGTCGTGACCGACTCTGGGGTTGCGGCACTCATCTCGCTTTATTGGCCAAGGGAGCCGGCATACAGCTTCCGGGTCATGTGGCCAGCAGGACTAAGCCGCTTCTGACGAACCAGAGCAGCGCACGGAAACGCCATTTACCTTCCCGCCAGAGCGGTACCTATTTATCTACTTGCACTTTGAGGTGCTTTCGAACTGCTAGGTTAGCAGGAGCAGGACAGAGCAACGGGAGCTTACCCCGTCGCGGGGATTCGAACCGCCGACCTTCTGATCGGCAAGTCCTAGGCTCTGTGGTTTAACCCACAGCGCCACCCGTGTGTTTTATACAGTACATTCTTGCTAATTTACTAGGAGTTCAATACCCAAAATCTCTTGCCCAGAAGCTGATTCTTTTGCTGCAACTCCTGCATTCCAGAGGGTTGGAGTAGATGAACCTTGGGTGTCCCACTTTGCAAACCTATGATTCTCTATTGCTGGTTTCACGACTCCCATCAACCCTGACAGTGGTCCAAGCTTCTTAACCCCCCCCCCGTGTTTTCTTTCTTTCTTAGAAGTTTTTATTCTTATTATCACCAATGTAAAGATGCCAACAAACAACAGAGAAAATGTAATCAAAGTTAAAATCAAAGGCAGGCATCCCCAAACCTGGCCCTCCAGCTGTTTTGGGACTGCAATTCCCATCATCCCTGACCACTGGTCCTCTTAGCTAGGGATGATGGGAGTTGTAGTCCGAAACAGCTGGAAAGCCAAGTTTGGGGATGCCTGATCAAAGGGAGAAGTACAGAAGATGTACCATATTTTTCGCTCTATAATGCACCAGACCACAAGACGCACCTAGTTTTTGGAGGAGGAAAACAATAAAAAAAAAAATTCTGAATCTCAGAAGCCAGAACAGCAAGAGGGATCGCTGCGCAGTGAAAGCAGCAATCCCTCTTGCTGTTCTGGCTTCTGGGATAGCTGCGCAGCCTGCATTCGCTCCATAAGACGCACACACATTTCCCCTTACTTTTTAGGAGGGGGAAAAGTGAGTCTTATAGAGCAAAAAATACGGTATTTTTCCAAGTGGAGAGCAGAGAATGTAGATAACATAAGGGAAACAAAACGTATCATGAAAGCCAAATTTCACAAACCGGTGTGGGAAGAGACTTTGACGCAGCGGGAATAAACCATGCCTTTATGAGGAGCAATTGAGGGACTTGGTTATGTTTAGCCTGGAGAGGAGGTGGCTGAGAGGGCAGGACCCAAACGAATGGACTCAAATGGCAAGAAAGGAGATTCTGATTCAACATTAGGAAGGACGTCCTAGTGGTAAGAGCTGTTCAACCAATGAAATAACAACAACAACAACAATAATAATTTAATATTTGTACCCCGCCCATCTGGCTGGGTTTCCCCAGCCACTCTGGGCGGCTTCCACAAAGACCAAAAATACACTAATATGTCATACATAAAAAACTTCCCTGAACAGGGCTGCCTTAAGATGTCTTCTGAATGTCAGGTAGTTGTTTATCGCTTTGACATCTGATGGGAGGGCGTTCCACAGGGAGGGCGCCACTACCAAGAAGGCCCTCTGCCTGGTTCCCTGTAGCTTTGCTTCTCGCAATGAGGGAACCGCCAGAAGGCCCTCGGAGCTGGACCTCAGCGTCTGGGCAGAACAATGGAGGTGGAGACGGTCCTTCAGGTATAGTGGACCGAGGCCGTTTAGGGCTTTCAAGGTCACCACCAACACTTTGAATTGTGCTCAGCCTTGGGCGATGGTAGGCTTCCCTTCATTGGAGGTTGGATGGCCATATGCCAGGGATGCTTGAGTTGAGATTCCTGCCTTGCAGATGAAATGAAAAAGGTATTTAAATATACCTTCTTGAATAAACCAGAGGCCTTTTTCCTGGGTATGGTCGGCCAATTGGTGCCAAAGAAGGACAGGACATTTTTTATGTATGCTACAACAGCAGCAAGAATACTTTTTGCAAAGTATTGGAAGACACAAGATTTACCCACTTTGGAAGAATGGCAGATGAAGGTGATAGACTATATGGGACTGACAGAAATGACTGGCAGAATCCGAGACCAGGGAAGAGAGACGGTGGAAGAAGACTGGAAGAAATTCAAGGACTATCTCAAAAAACATTGTAAAATTAATGTTAGAACGATGTTGGTTTAGAAATTAAGTGGTTTCCAGCTGTAATGATTAAGTAAAAAGAAAAGAAAGGTTAAAAAGTAAATAGAAATTAAGGGAGAGGATTTGCTGAACTAATAATCAGAAATTGGGATACAGAAAGGGGAGGTATGAGGAGGTCGGGGAAGTAAGTTATAAGAAAATGAGGGAATGAAATTATACCTGTTTTTGTCTGTGTTTCTGTTTGTATTATTGTTATTTTTGTTTTATATAACTTTTGAAACTTTAATAAATATCTTTAAAAAAAAAGAGATTCCTGCCTTGCAGTGGGTTGGACTAGATTGCCCCTTGGGGTCCCTTCCAACTCCACAATTCTGGGATTCAGTCTAAATGGGAGGTCGCTCATCAAAATGCACCCAGAAGCTGGGTTTTGCAGTTTGTTTCATTTACAAAGGTTAGAAAAATGCAACCTGTGCTGTAGTACGACTCATGCAACACGTTGGCGGCTGATATACACACAATAATCACCGAAATAATTATGCATTCTTTATCAATCTCCTGAGAAAAATAAAAAACCTTACGCAAAGCCACAGAGACTTGTGAACTACCCAACCTAAGATGAACTAATAATGTCTGATTTCAATGGATCTTTCAAAGACTGAGTTAAGCATTTGAAAAATTAGTAATGAAAGAGTGTGTTTATAACAAGATCCAAACAGGGTAACCTTGCTAAGCAAATCTATGAAATGTAAGTATATTTGTATATATATTTGTATAATTTTTTGTAGTAAGTCTGATTTCACGTATAATGGATATGTATTTTTGATTTAATTGAATATTTAGGTAAAGGTAAAGGGACCCCTGACCATTAGGTCCATTCGTGGACGACTCTAGGGTTGTGGCGCTCATCTCGCTTTATTGGCCGAGGGAGCCAGCGTACAGCTTCCGGGTCATGTGGCCAGCATGACTAAGCTGCTTCTGGCGAACCAGAGCAGCGCAAGGAAACGCTGTTTACCTTCCCGCCAGAGTGGTACCTATTTATCTACTTGTGCTGTTGTGCTTTCAAACTGCTAGGTTGGCAGGAGCAGGGACCGAGCAATGGGAGCTCACCCCGTCATTGCGGGAATTCGAACCACCAACCTTCTGATCGGCAAGTCCTAGGCTAGGTTTAACCCACAGCACCACCCGCGTCCCTTTAACTGAATATTTAGAAGTGTGTTAAGTTATTTCTAATAAGATTTGGTTTGAATTATTATTAGTGAATATCAATATACGTATCAAGGCTTTGAGATTGGACCACTGAAGGAGCCAGGAAAACTACCTTGGGAGTGTGCTACCTGCAAGCCCCATAGAAGGGCCCCATCAGGGACAAACAGCGGTCTCTTAATTATTTGGATTGCCAGGGCGAAACAGGTGCAAAACGCCGACACCCTGTCCACAACTTCATTAACATCCATCTACAGCTTCACTAGCATCTCTTGGTATTGTGAACAACACTGAATTTACCGTATTTTTTGCTCTATAAGACTCACTTTTTCCCTCCTGAAAAGTAAGGGGAAATGTGTGTGCGTCTTATGGAGCGAATGCAGGCTGCGCAGCTATCCCAGAAGCCAGAACAGCAAGAGGGATTGCTGCTTTCACTGCACAGCGATCCCTCTTGCTGTTCTGGCTTCTGAGATTCCGAATATATTTTTTTTCTTGTTTTCCTTCTCCAAAAAATAGGTGCGTCTTGTGGTCTGGTGCGTCTTATAGAGCGAAAAATATGGTACCTTTTGTTGGTATCTCCGTGAACTCATTTACAAAGGTTAGCAGTTGACCAACTTGATGAAGGCAGGAGCCAGGGGTACTACGCTTTCCAGACTGACTTCCTGATCAGCCCACTTGAAGCTAGATTATAATTCTTCATCAAGGGCCACTCAGAATTCAAGACAGATCCCTCTTCAGCCTCTCCCAGGGAAGGGCTGCCCAATCAGGTTCCCCCATCCTTTCCTACTTAGCTATCAGATGTACTGCAATTTTCTTGGAACGACTTTTAAGAAGGAGAAGGAGATGCACAAAAGCAGACCTTAATTAGCTGGCAGCTTTGACTTGCGAGGAGTCAAAGGAGGAGATGGAAGTAGGAAAGAGAAAGGAATGTTAATGCAGTCTCCCACATCAGTTACGGAAGCCGGAGGAAGGGGAAGGGGCAGCAAGATTCAGATCAGCTTCACTTGCAAACGATGCTGCCAAAAGCATCCCCCTGGAATCACCTCCCTTCCTGATATTTGACAGGCTTCGCCCCACCAGGAAGGGGCGACCCTGAGAGCAATTGGCATCCGATTTTAGCATAAAATGTAAAAGGTTTGACTCTTTTTTAAAGCAGGGGTGGCAATCTTTTTTCTTTTCTTTGCCCCAATGTGCCAGAGAGCCATCACTGTTTATCAGCTCCATCTGGTACGCAGGCTGAGACCCTACCTGTCTCGCCAGAGTGGTGCATGCTCTAGTTATCTCTCGCTTGGACTACTGCCATGCGCTCTATGTGGGGCTACCTTTGAAGGTGACCCGGAAACTACAACTAATCCAGAATGCGGCAGCTAGACTGGGGATTGGGAGCGGCCGCCGAGATCACATAACACTGGTCTTGAAAGACCTACATTGCCTCCCAGTACCTTTCCAAGCACAATTCAAAGGGTTGGTGCTGACCTTTAAGGCCCTAAATGGCCTTGGTCCAGTATACCTGAAGGAGCGTCTCCACCCCCATCTTCCAGCTCTGAGGTCAGCTCCGAGGGCCTTCTGGCAGTTCCCTCACTGCAAGAAGCCAAGTTACAGGGAACCAGGCAGAGGGCCTTCTCGGTAGTGGCACCTGCCCTGTGGAATGCCCTCCCAGCAGATGTCAAAGAGAAGAACAACTACCAGATTTTTAGAAGACATCTGAAGGCAGTCCTGTTTAGGGAAGCTTTTAATGTTTAATAGGTTATTGTATTTTAATATTCTGTTGGAAGCCACCCAGAGTGGCAGGGGAAACCCAGCCAGATGGGCGGGGTATAAATAATAATAAATTATAATCATCATCATCATCTTCCAAGATGTGAAGGGCTCTCTCATGGAGAAAGCTGATTTTCTCCCGCTGCTCCAGAGGCGAGGACCCAAACCTATGGATTCAAGTTGCAAGAAAGGCGGTTCCAACAAAACATCAGCAAGAATTTGGCAGTGGAAAGGACTCCTTGAAAGGTGGCAAACTCTCCTTCCTTGGAGGCTTTTAAACCGAGGTTTGCGGGTCCAGCTGTCAGGGATTTTGAAGCTGCGGTTCCTGTTTTGCAGGAGGCTGGACCCCCCCCCTTCCAACTCAATGACTCTGTTACTCAATCTCCCACAATTCTGCACTTTTCCTTTAAAACCCAAATCCTCATGATAGTTCATTGCCATACCTGTGCAAAGATACATTTTGCATGCCTTTGACTAACATGCAGATTTGTGCAAGCAATCCCCCCCCCACCGCCACGTCTGTGCATTTCTGTATATATTACTTGGCATCACAATATCCAGGAAAGTGCAGATTCCGAAGTGAAGCGATGGACATGAGGCAGGAGTTGATAAAGCAGGTGAGCTGTGCACAGGTGAGCTGCATGCAAGTTGCCGGCCAGCTCTGTGGAGGCTCCTTTTATTGACACAATATGCAAACCCAGGCAGATACATTTTGGGCTGTGACCTTTACACATCTTCCGGTCCTGAGATCGTGGGGTGGTACAAAGTTATTTTGGCACCTGTTTCCACTGCGTCATTTTCCCCTTGCACAGTGTATGATGAAGAAGACAAAGATCTCAGAGACAAAGGTTACAGACAGGACACCGCAGACTACTGAGACCGCCAAAGGTTAGACAGAGGGAACGATGTTCAGACGGGCTGTGTGTGCTCCGCACCCCAAGGTCGCGCGTGCAGGCAGGCTGAGGCTGCCTGCGGGTGGGGAGTGGGCTCCCTCCGGACCCCACTCCCCACTCCGCAATCATCCCTACACCGAAGGATAGCATGCATATTTGGTGCAAGTTAGGCGGTCTCTCGTTAGAATGGAAACAAAATAAAATTCATCCCTAGCAAACAACCACAACAGCCCGATAGATTGTTTCCTCGTTTCGAAGGCCTCCCTGGATGAAAGCGGCTGCTGTTTCTCTTGGGTGTCTTTGGCAATGCGCACCTGCTCTAATTAAAAGCAGTTTGTTTCGCGGCGTCCCTAGTTATCTCAGCGGAGGGGACAGTGGCTGGAGCTGATATTCTCTCCCCTCCCCATATTCACAAACACACATAATGCAAAGCTTTTCCAGCTTTTGTAGAGCTCCATCCACGACTGGGTTTTCGCTAGGAAGCCAAAGCACTAAATCCACATTTGTGGAGAGAGTTGGGGGATGTTTTCTTTTCCTATTAATGGGAGGGATAGGAAAGGGGTCCTTCCTCAGAGCAAGGCGTACTTGGAGAGATGGCTGGGAGAGTCCCTGCACCATGGCCATGTTCCTGGGGCGGCTACACAGTCCCTTTGAAATTAGCAGAAAAGCATGAAGTACTTTAAAGCTTGGGACATGGGTGGCGCTGTTGGTTAGACCACAGAGCCTAGGACTTGCCAATCAGAAGGTCGGCGGTTCGAATCCCCACGACGGGGTGAGCTCCCGTTGCTCAGTCCCTGCTCCTGCCAATGTAGCAGTTCGAAAGCATGTCACAGTGCAAGTAGATAAATAGGAACCGCTCTGGCGGGAAGGTAAACGGCGTTTCCGTGCGCTGCTCTGGTTCGCCAGAAGTGGCTTAGTCCTGCTGGCCACATGACCCAGAAGCTGTACGCCAGCTCCCTCGACCAATAAAGTGAGATGAGCACCGCAACCCCAGAGTCGGCCATAATGGTCAGGGGTCCCTTTACCTTTACTTACTTTAAAGCTTAGAGCAATGGTCCCCTAACTTTTCTGGGCCACTGCCCCCTTGGTTCCATAACCTCACACCCGGTGTCCCCTACCCTATAAAAAGCATTATTCAGAATAGTGCTTTGCGCAACCATCTACGGTAATAACTACCAACCTTACTGTATGCCTGTGAAACATGGACCACTTATAAATGCCATCTCCAACTCCTTGAAAGATTCCATCAATGGTGTCTCCAAAAAGTTTTATACATCACTTTGGTAGACAGGCAAACTAATGCCATTGTACCGGAAGAAGCAAAGATCACCAGTGTCAAAGTGATGATTCTTCAACATCAACTACATGTTGTGCAGATGCCTGATTATCGTCTTCCAAAGCAACTACTCTATTCTAAACTTAAAAATGGAAAGCGTAATGCTGGTGGTCAACAAAAGAGGTTTAAAGAGTCTCTCAAGGCAAATCTTTAAAAATGTAATCTAAACACCGACAACTGGGAAACACTGGTCTGTGAGCGCTCCAAATGGAAAACAGCCTTTACCAAAGGTGTCGTGGGCTTTGAAGACACTGGAACTCAGGACACAAGGGAGAAACATGCTAAGAGGAAGACACGCTTGGCAAACCCTCACCGGGATCAACTCCTGCCCAGAAACCAATGTCCCCACTGTGGAAGGTTGTGTGGGTCCAGAATTGACCTCCACAGTCCCTTACGGACTCACTGTTAAAACCGTGCTCATAAAAGACAATCTTACTTGGCTACAAGGGATCGCCAAAGAAGAAGAGGAAGAGGAGGAGGAGGAGGAGGAGGAAGAAGAAGAAGAAGAAGAAGAAGAAGAAGAAGAAGAAGAAGAAG
>JAXCMG010000041.1:1141945-1157227 GCA_034642415.1 Podarcis siculus
GCCCCTGAAGGACCAGGTGCACAGCCTGGGAGTCATTTTGGACTCACAGCTGTCCATGGGGGCGCAGGTCAGTTCTGCATCCAGGGCAGCTGTTTACCAGATCCATCTGGTACACAGGCTGAGACCTTACCTGCCCGCAGACTGTCTCGCCAGAGTGGTGCATGCTCTGGTTATCTCCCGCTCGGACTACTGCGATGCGCTCTATGTGGGGCTACCTTTGAATTAACTATAGTCATACCTCGGGTTAAATGTGCTTCAGGTGGAGCATTTTCAGGCTACGCTCTGCGGCGACCCTGAAGTAACGGAACACGTTACTTCTGGGTTTCGCCGCTCGCGCATGCGCAGACACTCAAAATGATGTCACGCGCATGCACGGAAGCGGCAAATCGCAACCTGCACACACGCACATGCGGGTTGCGTTCGCTTCAGGATGCGAACGGGGCTCCAGAATGGATCCCGTTCGCATCCAGAGGTACCACTGTACAATTAATCCAGAACGTGGGAGCTAGACTGGTGACTGGGAGCGGCCACTAGGACCATATAACAGCGGTCCTCAAAGACCTACATTGGCTCCCAGTACGTTTCCGAGCACAATTGAAAATGTTGGTGCTGACCTTGAGAGCCCTAAATGGCCTCGGCCCAGTATACCTTGAAGGAGTGTCTCCACCCCCATTGTTCAGCCTGGACACTGAGGTCCTTCTGGTGGTTTCCTCCCTGTCAGAAGTGAGGTTACAGGGGCAGGTGGGGCAATTACCCACTTTGGAGAGGCAGGGGTGGAATGGTTTCTGGAAACTCCAGAGGCGGTGTTGGTGCAGCCATGGGCAAAGTGGGGGAGCCAGAACCAGCTTCTGACAGCTACGGAAGTGGAACCCAAGCTGGAACGTGTGCAGAGGAGGGCAACCAAGATGATCAAGGGTCTGGAAACCAAGCTTTATGTGGAGCGCTTGAAGGAGCTGCGTATGTTTAGCCTGGAAAAGAGGAGACTGAGAGGAGATATGATAGCCATCTTCAAATTTCTTAAGGGCTCCTGCTCTGGAGGGTAGGACTTGAACCCATGGCTTCAAGTTACAAGAAAGGAGATTCCGTTTAAACATCAGGAAGAACTTTTTGATAGTGAAAGCTGTTCAGCAGTGGAACAGACTCCCTCAGGAGATGGTGGACTCTCCTTCCTTGGAGGTTTTTAAACAGAGGTGGGATGGCCATCTGCCATGGATGCTTTAGTTGAGATTCCTGCATTGCAGTGGGTTGGACTGGATGACCATTGGGCCCTTTCCAACTCAAAGGTTCTATGATTCTATGCCTTGTGTTGCATGACTGAGTGGGTAGCTGAGACAAGGTGAGAGAAATTCCCCTCCAGCAGGACCTTCTCCAAGACCCTCAGCCCCCCTCCTTCTCTGTCTTGGTCCGGTCAGCCCCTCCGCCCCAGTTCAGGGTCCATGACAACCTCCTGCATTCTTCAGGGTAAAATACGTCTGTTTGAAGTAAATTGATGCTGCACTGAATCCATAACACGCACGGAGCTTTCCTGTGGCTTTTAAAAAGTTTATTGTGCATCTATAAACTGAACATTAGAGAAGTTCGATTCAGTTTGTGTTTAAAGGCAAGCTTCCCTGATTCACGTGGTTTGCGGGCCAAAGCACAGCCATCCTTTGAAATGTACACTTCTCTGAATTTTGCAATGACATTCCCTACCCAAGCAACATGTGCACAAATGTATATATAGTGGATGCTCGGGTTGCGAACGTGATCCATGCGGGATGCACATTTGCAACCTGCAGTGTTCACAACCCGCGTCTGCGCGTCTACGCATGTGCGGGTTGTGATTCGGCGCTTCTGCGCATGCGCAAAGCGCGATTTAGTGCTTCTGTGCATGCACGACCGCCGAAACCTGGAAGTAACCCGTTCTGGTACTTCCGGGTTTCGGTGGTCCATAACCTGAAAAAACTCAACTTGATACGTCTGTAACACGAGATATGACTGTACTGGTGTGATATCTACACACACACACACACAATCTATATACTGGTGAAAAGAGCATGCCCAAATAAATTATATGAGGGACAGGTGCTTTGCAAAAACGTGCATTTGGGAAATTCGCCTATAAAATTTGTACACTAGGAAAAATTTGCATGAAAATGCTGGTGAATTTTCACACAAGTTTGTTGAGAAAATTTCACAATCCGCCGAAGAGCAGGAAAAAAGAGAAAACTGAGGTGAACCCGAAATTTCCTTGTTGTTCCATCGCTAGTCAGCATGCAACACCTGAGTTTGTTATTAAAGTGCTGCATCGATTTTTGCGGGGTTTTTTTTTTTTTTGCAGATGGCTTCGAACAATCATAGCCTGGTTGGCAGCAAGGAGCCTTTCAAGTAAAAGCTTTGGAATTGAGAAAAGCCTGACGTGGAGAATGATTTAATCCACTTTATTCCCAGCTTCCTGCCTGCCCCTTTGATGCTGCACGTTCATCTCCATAAAGCCCTCAGATATTTAAAAAGTTCAGCCCCCCTCCCTTCCCCTGCCTGCCTTCAGCCACTACAAACATTCCTGCGAGGACATTACCTGGAAAGGGAGGAGGCAATGGGGGGGGGGCATGCGAGGAAAACAGGAGCACGTATTTAATTCTCTTTTCGCAGTAATGCAATTTCAATGGCTTTAAATGATCCCTTCCATCCAGCAGGGGTATTTCTCCAAAAGCAAAGATGCCACAAGACAAGGGAGAAGGAAATCAAACAGCCTCTTTTGCATGTTTCAGGTTTATTACTATTACTATTACTATCAAAAGAGCTGAGGTTAGCTCGCTTTGGAATTCAAGGCAGGGGGGAAATGGGGGGGGGATACAGTCTTCCTATTTCCCCCCGTCCTCTTCGTCTCCCTCTGGCACAAGGACTTTGATTCCGAAAATTGCAATTAACGACTTGCCGGATGCACGGATGCCGTCCTCGATGAGCGAATCGGCCCTCTCCAAAGTGGGAGAGACAGGAGTGTCTACTAATATATAATTCTAAAGAATGCAAAAGATGAGGAATAGACTGAAAAAAAATACTCTCTCTCTCTTTTTTAAAAAAAGTAGATTGCCAAGTCACTTGTTCCATGACTGAGTGATGAAGGAAGAGTTATGATTCAATGAGCCATGGCAAATAGCAGAAGCGTTTGAACTGGGAGGGCAGGATTCTAATCTGGGCAACGTACAACTCTTGGGTGCATTGGGGTTTCTGTGTCCCGTTTCTGCTCACCTCACCTAAGAAAGGATCTTGTGGAGCTTGTGTAGAGCAATGGTTAGAGCATAGCTGTCAAGCGTCCCTTATTTGGCGGGAAAGTCCCTTATCCCAGCGCCGCATCCCGCTGCTGTCCCTTATTGATGATGTCCCTTAAATTTCCCGGGTTTCAAAGGAAGCAGCTCCTCTCCTTCCCTCCCTCCCTGCCAGCCAGGGAGGAGGGAGGCTCCAGCTGTGTTGCTTGGCTGCGTTGCTCACCCAATAAGGAGTCTAAGAACGACTGGGGGGTGGAGCTTGCATGCCTTGTGCTGATCAAATTGGCCGCGTTGCCTGGAGACTCGCCTTTGCTCAGCGCTTCCCAGCGGAGAGGTGGTGGTGGTTTTCCTTGCTGCATCCCCTTTGCCGGGTTGCTGCGCTGTGGGAACCACCGCTTGAGGCTTCGTTTGGCTGCTGGCTGGGCTTTCTGCCTTTGGCTCGGAGGGGCTCAGAAGTTGAACATACCTGTGCCCGAAAAATCCCTTATTTTGGCTGCTGATCCCTTATTTTTGAGGCTGCTGGTCCCTTATTTTCAAATCCATAAGTTGACAGCTATGAGTTAGAGCAGAACCTGGGAGAACAGGGTTCAAATCCCCACTCAGCCAGGAAGCTCACTGGATGACCCCGGGCCAGTCACTCACTCTCGGCCTGACCTACCTCTCAGGACTGTTGTGAGGATAAAATGGGGGGGGGGGAGAACCATGTACACCACCTTGAGAACCTTGGAGGAAAGGTGAGAAAAATTGATGATGATTGCAATCACTTGCCACCTCAAACAATCTCTCCATCAACCAGTCACTCAAATTCAAGCCCATTCACATGATCTGGAAACCAGGACTTAGGAGGAACAGCTGAGAAAGTTGGATAGCAGAGAGAAGAGAAGACTGAGAGGGGATGTGATAGCCTGAGACCCTACCTGCCCATGGACTGTTTCTCCAGATTGGTGCATGCTCAAGTTATCTCCCACTTGGACTACTGCAATGAGCTCTATGTGGAGCTACCTTTGAAGGTGACCCGGAAACTGCAATTAATCCAGAATGCGGCAGCTAGACTGGTGACTGTCAGCAGCTGCTGAGACCATATAACACCAGTCCTGAAAGACCTACATTGGCTCCCAGGACATTTCCGAGCACAATTCAAAGTGTTGGTGCTGACCCTTAAAGCTCTAAACGCCCTTGGTCCTGTATACCTGAAGGAGCGTCTCCACCCCCATCGTTCTGCCCCAACACTGAGGTCCAGCTCCAAGGGCCTCCTGGTGGTTCCTTCCCTATGAGAAGCAAAGCTACAGGGAACCAGGCAGGCGGCCTTCTCGGTAGTGGCACCGCCCTGTGGAACCCCCTCCTAACAGATGTCAAGGAAATAAACAACTACCTGACTCTTAGAAACATCTGAAGGCAGCCCTGTTTAGGGAAGTTTTTAATGTCTGATGTTTTATTGTGTTTTTAATATTCTGTTGTGAGCCGCCCAGAGTGGCTGGGGAAACCAAGCCAGATTTGCAGGGTATAAATAACAAATTATTATTATTTTAAAATACCTGAAGGGCAGTCACATGCTCCAGAGGGTGGGACCTGAACCAATGGAGTCAAACGAGAAGAAAGCACCATGGACGTAGCCAAGGAGGGGGGCTATTATTGAAAAACATCGAAAATACTCAATTATCTGACGTTCTGTCTTGCCCCTGCCCGCCCGCCAGCAGAAGCCTGCCCCCTGCAATGTCCTATTTCCAGGTTATTTTTACCCATGATTTCCCAGGAACAGCTCAACAATTTTGGCTTCCCTGCCCGCCAGCAAGAGTTCAGGTCTCCAGATGCAACCAGGAAGACAATGGGTCACGGAGGCTGTGCCAATTTAGAGCGGGCCCAATTTAAAGATCAGATTAATTTCAAACAGCTGGCAGGTCTTCCAAATTAATTTGTTTTCATGGCGCCCACTCCACAGGGGTGGGGAAGGGGCAGTTCTAATTGCTTGTTTACTGGTTTGCTTAAAAAAATTAAAAATACTCCCATCCTAACTCAAAAGCTCCGGGTGGTGTATAGGTTGTTGCTTTTAAAGTAAAACACACCGGGAGAAATTGGCATAACCATTAGTGTTTATTTATGTTTTTTAAAATAAATAAATAATTTATTTATTTATTAACAATTTCAACATAACAAACATATCAAAACATATCATATTATTTTTCCCCTAGCTCCCCAACAGACCCTCCCCGCTAAGACTTCCCTCAGCTCCTTCTCTCTGATTTCTCAACTCATGTTATTCTCTGCATACTGCAAAATTGTACACATCCTTATATTATCTATCTACTATTTTAACCCTCAATAAATTTGTGTATGTTTATTCAAAACCTGGCAAGGAGTTCAGTTCATTTTGTTGTCTTTTTAAATAATTTGGAAAATAATTTGTCTTTTTAAATAATTTGTGAAAAGTTCCCATTCTTCTTTGAAGTCACAGTTGTCCTTGTCTCGCAATTCGCATGTCAATTTCTCCAGTTCTGCATAGTTCATCAATTTCTCTTGCCACTGTTCTTTTGTCGGGGTTCCCTCATTCTTCCATCCTTGCGCTATCAAGACTCTTGCCACTGTTGTAACATACATAAATAAAGGTAAAGGGACCCCTGACCATTAGGTCCAGCCGTGACCGACTCTGAGGTTGCGGTGCTCATCTCGCTTTGTTGGCCGAGGGAGCCGGCATACAGCTTCTGGGTCATGTGGCCAGCAGGACTAAGCCGCTTCTGGCGAACCAGAGCAGCACACGGAAACGCCATTTACCTTCCCGCCAGAGTGGTACCTATTTATTTACTTGCACTTTGATGTGCTTTCGAACTGCTAGGTTGGCAGATGCTGGGACCGAACAACGGGAGCTCACCCCATTGCAGGGATTCGAACCGCCGACCTTCTGATCGGCAAGTTCTAGGCTCTGTGGTTTAACCCACAGCGCCACGTGCTTCCCCCAACACACATAAATAAGTTCTTTCTTTTCCTTGGCAGGTCTTGTCCTACAATCCCTAACAAAAATGTTTCTGGTTAACCACTGTCAGTGTTTAAATACATTGAGTCCAATATACGTAAACAACTTTAGGAGGAAGAACTATGTTAATTTTTGAACCCAGGAAACTTCCTTGAGTCATATAGTTCTGCGTAGCCTATGCCTAGGGTAGACGTTGTTGTGGACTACAGTTCCCATGCTCCCTTTCCCAATGCTACAATTCTATTCTATGTTTCTGCATACAATGACCGGTAGGTAAAGGATTGCACCATTAATTTGATGATCCACCCAACAACGACCCTCTTAATCTTGTTCCATAATGTCTTCGCTCTTAACCAAGTCCTCCCTGTCTATAAAATAATTCATCTTGACATTTCCAGCGGAGAAGATAATGTGCACAAATTTCTTTATCTAACTTCTCTGGCGTAGCACGCCATCTTGCCATTACTTTGGAACAATTTTCTCTTCGGTTCAGACAGCACGAGAAATCCTTGCCATTTTTCACCATATGGAACCATACGCAGATCAAAAAGGGAAGCTCAGCCAAGAACCTGAAATGGACAGATTTGCACATCTCTAGTGAGGGTAGTTAAAGCTATGGTTTTCCCAGTAGTGATGTATGGAAGTGAGCGCTGGACCATAAAGAAGGCCGATCGCTGAAGAATTGATGCTTTTGAATTCTGGTGCTGGAGGAGACTCTTGAGAGACCCATGGACTGCAAGAAGATCAAAGCGATCCATTCTGAAGGAAATCAGCCCTGAGTGCTCACTGGGAGGACAGATCCTGAAGCTGAGGCTCTAATACTTTGCCCACCTCATGAGAAGAGAAGACTCCCTGGAAAAGACCCTGATGTTGGGAAAGATGGAGGGCACAAGGAGAAGGGGACGACAGAGGACGAGATGGTGGGACAGTGTTCTCGAAGCTACCAGCATGAGTTTGACCAAACTGCGGGAGGCAGTGGAAGACAGGAGTGCCGGGCGTGCTCTGGTCCAGGGGGCCACGAAAAGTCGGACACGACTAAACGACTAAACAACAACAACAGTGAGGGTAGACTTGCAAACCTACCTGCTGCCAGGAGCGGGCCAGCAATAAATCACACGGCATCAGTGCAGTTAATGCTTTATTCAAAGAAAAACGGTCTGCTCAGGAATTCAGGCCTAGTGAGCACAGCTATTCATCTCGGTTGATCTTGTCCCTATGAGACAGTTGTGGGGACTGAGGGTCCCTGCCTCCCCACACTTGTCTAAGTCTCCCTCTCTCCCATGACCTTCCCAACAGAGGCGGAGCAAGGTGGGTGCGGTAGGTGTGGCCCACCCTGGGTGTCATCCCTGAGGAGGGTGACATTGCCGCGCTGCCCCCTGGGACGCACACACCCCGCGACTGGACCTAACGGCCAGGGGTCCCTTTACCTTTACCTTTACAAAGGGTTGCTGCCAAGCATACACATATAAGGCACTCTCTTAGTATCTGAAGCAGTCATGGGCTCATGCCCCACACCGACTGAACTATCTAACTCTCCTCTCCCATCTCTCACCTGGGTGGGGCCCACTTCTATGCCAGAGCAGGCTCTCGCCCTGTGGCACAGAAAACCACTTCCCTGTGCTCATTCCCAACTTCATGATTGCAACATTCAGGGCACGGCCCATTCTCAACTCCTGATAAGCAACCAGTCACCATGAATGGCAGAATTCATAGCGAATTTCTTCTGGAGCAGCTTGCAAGAGATTGCCCCTCTTGCAAATCCTATTGGTTTTAGTGCTCTGATCCTATACTTTTCCACTGAGCTTGGTGAGGCATATTTATGCGTAGGCTGCATGTGCACTGCAAAGCAGCTCTAACATTCACTGCATTGGGTTCAATTTATCTATATTTCAGTCCTCCTCTGGAAAGAAAAATGCTATATGGATTACGATATATATCAGCATATGGATTAAAACCAGTATAGTACACCAGCTCTGGGTGATTTAGCTCAACTAAATCTATCACTGCATTTTGTCAAAGGTTCTTAAGAAATGGCTAAATAGAAAAGCCAGTTTACATTGTTTTTGTGTGATTTTCAATTAGCTCATTGCAAGGCATGCAAATTCACACGAGCTATACGATGGTTCCATTTCAATGACCAGCTACCCACCCCAAAATGTCTTCTTGATCAGTTCTGCTAGACCTTGAAAGGAGTTTGCCTAGTAATATCTCCCTATACAATAAAATTGTAAGGCTGACGTCATGCTGCTGTTCAGGTGGTTGCCAATAGGTGGCCACAGCAGGTCCACCACGGCAACAGAACAGCAGGCAGGAAGTGTGAGTGGCAGGTGACCTGGGTGAGCTCTTTAAAGGAGCGTGAGTGGTTCTTCAGAGATGGTTTGGCAATGTGCTCTCTGAAGGGCTTCCCCCCTCCATGAAAAACCACTGGAGTAACGTTTAAACATAACTGGGGCAAGCAGGGGCAGCAGCCCATAATTATTTAATATTTGGGATTCTCAATCACCCTTGCAAATCTTAATTTTACATGGTTCTCCACAGGCTTCTAGCTGGCTATTGTGAGAACAGGATACCGGACTAGATGGTCCATTGGCCTGATCCAGCACTCTTATTATGTTCCTCTTTTCTCCTCTAATGCAAAGGTCCCCTCGGTTCTAAATTTCTTCTTCCATTAAGCATGTGGCTAGTTTCTGTTTTATACAGTACTGTGATGGCCTGGGAATCCGATTCAGAGGCCGAACCAGAGGAATCCCAGCCTGCACAGGAGTCCCCGCCTCCAGGGCCGGCTGAGCTGGGGCAGGGCCTTGGATCTGAAGCGCCTGCACCTGTGCCAGATCCTCAGGAGCAGGTACCAGGTGTATCCACTCTGGCTCCGGAGGGGATTGAGGACACATTGCCTACAGGTGCGCCTCTCCCAGCCCTGTCAGGGGAAGGGGAAGCTGCCCCTGGGTCCAGTAACCCTCCAGCCTCTCCTGAGCTGCAGAGGCTCAGGACAGAGAGGCGGAGGGAACTGGTTTCTCCCAGGAGGAGTGTTCGCCTTAAGGCCAGGAGAGGCGGGTCTCCTGGGGGCCGGGACCGCCCCTGGCCTCAGAGAAGATAAAGGCCAGTCAGGTTGCGGGAGCAACGTCGTTGGATACCTGCTTCTGCCCGGACCCAGACCTGTCCTTCCAGAGTTTCCCGTCCCCGCTCGGCTTCCTGCTTTGGACCCCGCTTCGCTCTTTGTGAACTGTTTCCAGACTCTTGACCCAGGACCAGACTTTGACCACGCCAACGGTAACCTTTCCCCCAGGACCAGCACAAGTACAGTCATACCTCAGGTTACAGATGCTTCAGGTTGTGTTTTTTTGGGTTACGGACCGCCGAAACCCGGAAGTACCAGAACAGGTAACTTTGGGGTTTCGGCGGTCACGCATGCGCAGAAGCGCTAAATCGCGCTTTGCGCATGTGCAGAAACACCTAATTGCAACCCGTGCGTGCGCAGACAGGCCACTGCAGGTTGCAAACGCGCATCCCGCACGGATCACGTTTGCAACCCGAGTGTCCACTGTACATGCATATGTCAGGCGATAAAGTGAATATTGTGGCTAATGCACATGACAGCTAGCCAGTGTCCACATTCACCACGCCTCATGGAGAATGTGCTCATAATCTGTCTCTGGAGAGGGAATTGTGCATCTTTCCCTACTTATTCTCTATGCATGCAGAGAGCTGGGAGGGTCTGCCGTTTCCTGTGGAGGCTGAGATTAAGAGCTGCTTTCGGATAGAATGAAGATTCTGTCCTTGTATCTTGTTCTTGTATATCCTGCTGCTGACATTCTTCTCCTCTCCCCCTTTATTTGTGCTCTTGCTGTTATGAGAATCTACATGCCTGGGAATTTCTAGAAACCAAAACACCTTGCAGTTTTTAAACCGATAGAGGAATTTGTGAGCTTTTGCCAGTCGTGCCAAAACTTGGGCAAAGTCATGGCAAAGTCGCAGTCCTGTTTGCCATCTTGATTCAGAAAGGCTCAAGACATCCAAACGGCGACAAAGGCTGCCGCTCAGACCCGCCTTCGGGAATGTTAAGTACTGAAGTTCTCACCCTGGGCCAGCAGGGGATACTGTAGATAGTTTTCACTCAGGTCCGCATATGCAAATAAGGAATTGAAAGTGACGTTCAGTGATTGGATAGTTACAGAAGGTGGTTACTGTTGCTTTGTAGTGGAGCTCTATATAAGCAGGTTGGCTGAACCCTCCAGCCCAGTTCTGTTCTGGCCTGTGAATAAACAAGAGCTGTTTGAAGAATCGCTGTGTCGTCTGATATGTTTGTAGCACCCCGCTTGTGGTTAACGCTTAGCTGGAATGAAATATTCAACGCAGCAATAGAGAAATTAAAATAATAATTTATTTGTCAGACAAATAAATGATAGGCACAGTGGTATATGGTTACCAAAGCTCTGCCTGCCCTCCAGCCCTGATGGCCAGCACTTATATTTCCTCAGCCCAGCCCCCTTGCTCCTCCTTTGGCTGCCTCTGTCCAATCAGACTGGTTGAAATTCCCATTGGCTGTTTGCTAGAACCAATCATAAAAGAGACACCCATTTCCTATTACCTTTTATGGGAGACAAAGAGCTATATTTCCTTCTATCCATAAATGGCAGACAAGTAGCCATATATCTTACATTTGCCTCGACAAGGCACCTTAATTACCAGATCACCTTTTGCCCCTGCATTCCAAAACAAATGGCTAAAACAGATGGCTTATGGTGTTAAGTTCTATCTAAACAGAGATCTTACTATTTACCAACTCTTAATTAGTGTTTTCGCAGCTTGATTGTATTCTGTAATATGTAGGGTCAGTGTAACCTTTGCTCCCAGCCTGTAATTCCCTTTTACAACTTTGAGAAACTTGTCTCCTGCTACTGCTATAAATCAGGGGGGCCCTTGTCCAGGAGGATAAACAACTGCCAAAGTACTTAGCCAGCTGCTTTTCTGCCTGGCATGAAACATACAAACATTTGCAAATATATCTTTAAGCTCATTTTAAAATACAGGCCTTGATCAGATGCCTCATGTTAACCCACAACTTAACAGGGAACTCTCATACCAAGTTGGCGGGTGATAACTTGAGAGGAAGCCGAATCCATGTAAAACAAAAAACAAAAAAATGTGCTAAGTCACACCAAAGTGATATTTTAGTCTGCCATCTTCATTCAAAATGGCACCCAACATCCAGTGATGAACTTTGTGACAAACATCTCAGGAACCCTTGTTATCGAGTTGGGTGGCGATATTTTGAGAGGCAGACAAATCTGAGCCAAAAAATTCAGCAAACTCACACCAAAGGCACAGATCAGCCCGCCATCTTGATTCAAAATGGCAGCCAGCGTCCAAACATCACCAAAGAGCACCAGCCCCACTTGGGAAACCTTTGTGCTAGTTTGGCAATGAAATATTGAGAGGCATTCAACACAGAGAGAACAAACAAATGGACAGGCCGACAAATCGCTTTCCAAAATATACAGATTTCTTATTTTAACTGTGTTTATATATAAGTGTTTTGATCTTTCTATTGTCTACGTGTCATGTTATGTGTTGATGTTTGTGTTTTATGTGGTAAACCAGCAGGTGGACTTTTTATGAAGGGAGATACACACATTCCCCAATTTTATTATTTTATGAAATTTGTATATCTCGCAACCCAAATCAGAACGTGTATTATCATCTTTATTACAATAACATAATCATTGTAAGGTAAAGGGACCCCTGACCGTTAGGTCTGGTCGTGACTGACTCTGGGGTTGCGGCACTCATCTCGCTTTACTGGCCGAGGGAGCCGGCGGACAGCTTCCGGGTCATGTGGCCAGCATGACTAAGCCGCTTCTGGCGAACCAGAGCAGCGCACGGAAACGCCGTTGACCTTCCCGCCGGAGTGGTACCTATTTATCTACTTGCACTTTGACGTGCTTTCGAACTGCTAGGTTGGCAGGAGCTGGGACTGAGCAACGGGAGCTCACCCCGTCGCGGGGATTCATACCGCCGACAAAGTGCAAGTAGATAAATAGGTACCCCTCCAGCAGGAAGGTAAACGGCGTTTCCGTGCGCTGCTCTGGTTCGCCAGAAGCGGCTTAGTCCTGCTGGCCACATGACCCGGAAGCTGTATGCCGGCTCCCTCGGCCAATAAAGCGAGATGAGCACTGCAATCCCAGAGTCGGCCACGACTGGACCTAATGGTCAGGGGTCCCTTTACGTTTATGGCTGTTTATAGTGGTTTCATAAGTACTTTAGATGCATTGCTTTGAATTATCATTATCATCATCATCATCATCTTATACCCAGGGCTTTTTTTCAGCTGGAACTCACTGCAACTCAGTTCCGGCTCCTCTCAGGTAGACCACTACCATGGTAAGAGAACATGTTGAATTCTGAACCAAGTCAAATACATGTTGGAAATGTAAAGAAAAAGAAGGGACTTTTTATCATATGTGGTGGGAATGTAGAGAAGTTTTTAAAAATTGGGAAATGATATATAACGAATTGAAGAAAATGTTTAAAATGGCTTTTGTAAAAAAACAAAAAGAAGCATTTTTGTTAGGGATTGTAGGACAAGACCTGCCAAGGAAAACAAAGAATTTATTTATGTATGCTACAACAGCGGCAAGAGTCTTGATAGCACAAGGATGGAAGAATGAGGGAACCCCGACAAAAGAACAGTGGCAAGAAAAATTGATGAACTATGCAGAACTGGCTAAACTAACATATACCGTATTTTTTGCTCTATAAGACTCACTTTTTCTCTCCTAAAAAGTAAGGGGAAATGTGTGGAGCGAATGCAGGCTGCGCAGCTATCCCAGAAGCCAGAACAGCAAGAGGGATTGCTGCTTTCACTGCACAACGATCCCTCTTGCTGTTCTGGCTTCTGAGATTCAGAATATTTTTTTTTCTTGTTTTCCTCCTCCAAAAATTAGGTGCGTCTTGTGGTCTGGTGCGTCTTATAGAGCGAAAAATACGGTAAATTGTGAGATAAGGACAACTGTGACTTCAAAGAAGAATGGGAACTTTTTGCAAATTACTTGAAAAGACAACAAAACGAATTGGACTCCTTGGCAGGTTTTGAATAAACATACACAAATTTATTGATTGTTAACATAGTGGACAGATAATATAAGGATTTATACAATTTTATAATATGCAGAGAATAATATGTGTGGAGAAATCAGAGAGAGGAGCTGAGGGAAGTCTCGGGCGGAGGGTTTGATGGGGAGGTGGGGGGAAAGGGGGGAAATAATGAATATGATATGTTTTGATATTTTGTTATGTTGAAATTGCTAATAAAAACATTTAATAAAAAAAAGAGAACATGTTGAATTCCGGCACTTCTTTTTCTAGAAAAATAGTGCTGCTTTTTGCAAACATGCATTTGACTGGGTTGCCCCGGCCTTTCTGGGCGGCTTCCAACAGAACACAGAAAATCACGTGATACATTGGACAGTCATTTGGGTAGATTCTAGTTCTGTCCTCCCTGCTGAGTTCTACGGCACGGAGGTAAACAATATACCTTTAAAACACATTTGAAATGTATTCACCCCACCACCACCACCTCAAAGAATTCTGGGCACTGTAGTTTGCTAATTGGTTGTTGGGAATTGTAGCTCTGCAAAGGGGTAAACTAAATTGCCCAGAATTCTTTGAGGGGAAGAATGTGCTTCAAATGCGCTTTGGAGGCACGGTGTGTATGCAGCCAGTGCCAAGGTGGTTATCAAGAAGAAGAAGGAAAAAAAGGGTTTGGATTTGATATCCTGCTTTATCACTACCCTAAGGAGTCTTAAGCCAGGGACGCGGGTGGCGCTGTGGGTTAAACCACAGAGCCTAGGACTTGCCGATCAGAAGGTCGGTGGTTCGAATCCCCGCTCCTGTTGCTCAGTCCCTGCTCCTGCCAACCTAGCAGTTTGAAAGCACGTCAAAGTGCAAGTAGATAAATAGGTACCGCTCCGGCGGGAAGGTAAACGGCGTTTCTATGCGCTGCTCTGGTTCACCAGAAGCGGCTTAGTCATGCTGGCCACATGACCCAGAAGGTGTACGCCGGCTCCCTCGGCCAATAAAGCGAGATGAGAGCCGCAACCCCAGAGTCGGCCACGACTAGACCTAATGGTCAGGGGTCCCTTTACCTTTAAGGAGTCTCAAAGCAGCTAATAATCTCCTTTCCCTTCCTCCCCCACAACAAACACTCTGAGAGGTAAGTGGGGCTGAGAGACTTCAGAGAAGTGTGACTGGCCCAAGGTCACCCAGCAGCTTCAAGTGAAGGAGCGGGGAATCGAACCCAGTTCACCAGATTACGAGTCCACCACCCTTAACCACTACACCACGCTGGCTCAGGAGTTTGTTGAATCAAGGAAGGGGGGCAGGCAGTTGTGGATAGACTGAGGTCAGAGGGAGGTTGGTGGGGCACTGCCCCTCTCCCCCCCCCAATGGGCCAGCCTCCCCCAATTTCTGGCACAGGTCCCCCGCCGCCCGGTCTCTTCAGCCGGGCTCGCTGCATAGGAGCGTTCAGCACGAATAATTGCAGCACCACTTGTTAAGGATTTAATGAGGTTCCGACAGCTGTGCATCTCTCTGCCACCTGAGACCCTCAAAGCTGCTACAACATGTTCGCTCTTGACACATAACAGCCGATAGGCAGAAAAAGAACATGAAGGGGAAGGGGCTTTGCTGAGTCCCCGTCTGGGAAGGGAGGAAGAGGGAGGGGAAGGAACACAGGAACATAATAATTCATTTCCGGACCCCGTTCAGAGTGACCTATAAAGCCCCAAGGGGCTCAGGGCTGCAATATCTCGAGGACTCCCTCTGCCGGATCCGAACCCTGTGCTCATCACCTGAGGCCCATTTTCATGGGCCTTCCACTAGAGCAGGGGTCAGCAAAACTTTTTCAGCAGGGGGCCTGTGCACTGTCCCTCAGACCTTGTGGGGAGCTGGACTATATTTTGGGGAAAAAATATGAACGAATTCCTATGCCCCAAAAATAACACAAATAACTCAGAGATGCATTTTAAATAAAAGCACACATTCTACTCATGCAAAAACACCAGGCAG
>JAXCMG010000041.1:1164883-1202874 GCA_034642415.1 Podarcis siculus
GAGTTACAGAATCTCTCAAATGTGTTAATTGCCAATGGATACCAGCAAAACAGGGTTACGAAGCTAATCCAAAAAGAAACACCCCCCAAAAACCAAGACACAGAAGAAAACAATGGCATGGCCCTCCTTCCTTATATCAAGGGCACTACAGATAAAATTAGCAAAATCCTCCATAAACACAATATCAAAACAGCCTTTTGCGCCAACCAAAAAATAGCCAATATCCTCAGAAACCCCAAGGATAAAATCCAGTTGGAAAACCAAGGGGTCTATGAAATACCCTGCAAAGTCTGCCCAGCCACGTACATTGGACAAACAAACAGACGAATAAATGCACGTATCGCAGAACACAAGAATGCCGTCAAAAAAGAAGAAAAAACTTCCTCTCTTTTCCAACACATGAAAGAAACAGGACACGAAATTAATTTTGCAGATTCCAAATTGCTCTCTAACATGGAACATCACCACAAGAGAATAATCATGGAAGCCATCGAGATAGAGAAACACCCTCACAACATGAACAAGCGTGACGACACATCCCGCTTGCCAGACATCTGGAAATTAGCCCTCCCCACAAAAACTGACACCAGATCCAGAGGCACACAGAACGCCATCACCAATCAACCACACCAGACCCAAACCCAGACCCTCTCCACAGATAAATTACAGACACCATCCAGTAGCCAAACCACGATGGCACCTCCGGATGCTGCACCCCCCTGCAATCCCTACACAGATCTGGCTGGCACAGGCCACAAAACCACAGCTCGCCCCTATACACGAAGCCAAGCCAGAGCACAACAAAGCAGTACAGCCATCTTCTCAGAAAAACTCTTCACAAAGTTCAAGAGGTCAAGACACAAAAGCTTTAGCAACTAATCCACACCTAATGACCCACCTAAGTGGTACTCAGGATATCACTCAAGAAATCACTCAAGATATCCCTCAAGCAATTAAGGAACAAAAGAAGAAAAGGCACACTAGCCTGGGAACTTCCTCTCTGCCCAGAACATTGGAGGCTATACACCACACCTCCTCAACAGTATTTATAGGAACTCAAACACTGAGATCCTGCTCTGTTCCAGTAACAAGAAGCCGAAAGCACCAGCCTGAAGATGACGAGTGAGACCTCGTCGAAACGTCGCCTAGACACCCCAACTTTTACACGGGAAGACACCCGAGGACACCAAAACCTGCATATATATATATATATATATATATATATATGAAAAGCTAAGCTTTTACCCCTGCATAGCTGTGGATGGCGATGGGTACTCGTTGGCAGTTTAATACTTTTGACACTGGACCAATAATTAATGTCATGCATGACAGATTCGTTGGCGTGTGTTTCCCTCCTCTGCTCCTCCCCCCCTCCCTCTCGCTTTTTTGCTGAAAACACAAAAAGGGGGAAGGCTAATGATTAACGTCTTGTGTGCAGAGCTTCGAGGCTGGCCAGCCGGCAGCAAATCAAACTCTGGACACAAGTCCATTTGGTAAAGCGCCGTGCTTGGCTTGCGGTCTCTCTCTCTCTCTCTCTCGTCTAGGGTCGGGCAGCGTTTCATTTCTGCAGAGTGAGGCTCCCCTACGGTCTCTGAGGGGAAGAACTCAGAAATCGGTGCTGAAAGCATCTCAAATAAAAATAAAAATCGGGGTGTCAAACCTTGCATCTTGGTCTGTTCCGGTCGGGTACAGCTGTGTCATGAGTCCGGCCATGGATGGGATGGATGGATTCGGAAGAGGAACTGGGGGAGTCTCAGTGAGTTGGAGCCAAATGATTTTGGGGTGTAGCAGGATGCTGAAAGCAGAGACATCACCTTGCCAACAAAGGTCCGTATAGTAAAAGCTATGGTTTTCCCAGTAGTGATGTATGGAAGTGAGAGCTGGACCATAAAGAAGGCTGATCGCCGAAGAATTGATGCTTTTGAATTCTGGTGCTGGAGGAGACTCTTGAGAGTCCCATGGACTGCAAGAAGAGCAAACCTCTCCATTCTGAAGGAAATCAGCCCTGAGTGCTCACCGGAAGGACAGATCCTGAAGCTGAGGCTCCAAGACTTTGGCCACCTCATGAGAAGAGAAGACTCCCTGGAAAAGACCCTGATGGTGGGAAAGATGGAGGGCACAAGGAGAAGGGAACGACAGAGGACGAGATGGTGGGACAGTGTTCTCGAAGCTACCAGCATGAGTTTGACCAAACTGCGGGAGGCAGTGGAAGACAGGAGTGCCTGGCGTGCTCTGGTCCAGGGGGTCATGAAGAGTCGGATACGACTAAACGACTAAACAACAACAGGATGGTGCAGGTGAAACTTGGACTCCAAGGAGTGTCAGAGCCAGGGGAGGAGATCATCAAACACTGGGCATAAAAGCATAGAACTAAAGAATTGCAGAGTTGGAAGGTACCCACAAGAGTCATGAAATATACTCAGAGTTCTGTAGTGATTTCATGCTCTTTACTGAAGCTTGCAAAACAGTGGGGGGTTTTGCCCCCCAAAGCTCAGGCTTTTATATACATTATTTACACAATGTGTCCTGTCTGATTGGCTGATACTGCTTCCCTCCTGGGGCCTGATTGGACTTCTGCAGGCCAATCAGTTGTTGCATTCTACTATCCTACCAGCCTAATAGGCTGATTAACTTCCTCGTGGAGCCTGATTGTTCTTTTCCTGAAAGCCAATCAGTTGTTGCATTCTATGATCCTACTTGCCTATTGTTCTAGGATCCAAGCTTAGTACATAACAAGTCCTCTAGTCCAATGCAGGAATCACAGCTAAATATCCCTGACAGATGGCCATCCAACCTCTGTTTAAAAATCTCCAGCGAAGGACATGTTGGATCAATCCATCAACCTCTGATGGATGGTTTAGAGGGATTGGGTCCAGCATCACTTTTGCTGCATGTGTGTAACAGGATCCCTACTCGGCAGACTTACATCTCAACACAGCTCCTTCCTTGCAAGTGTCTTCGGGGTTGAAGGTACACACAGTAGGGATTACGGCTCATGGATGCCATGAAAATTCAGTCAAGTGTAGAGGTTTACTTGACAGGCATGAAAGCCTATTGGTAGTAAATATATACAGACAAAGGTCCGTATAGTTAAAGCCATGGTTACCCCAGTAGTGATGTATGGAAGTGAGAGCTGGACCATAAAGAAGGCTGATCGCCGAAGAATTGATGCTTTTGAATTCTGGTGCTGGAGGAGACTCTTGAGAGTCCCATGGACTGCAAGAAGAGCAAACCTCTCCATTCTGAAGGAAATCAGCCCTGAGTGCTCACTGGAAGGACAGATCCTGAAGCTGAGGCTCCAAGACTTTGGCCACCTCATGAGAAGAGAAGACTCCCTGGAAAAGACCCTGATGTTGGGCGCAAGGAGAAGGGGATGGCAGAGGACGAGATGATTGGACAGTGTTCTCGAAGCTACGAACATGAGTTTGACCAAACTGCGGGAGGCAGTGGAAGACAGGAGGGCCTCGCTTGCTCTGGTCCAGGGGGTCACGAAGAGGCGGACACGACTAAACGACCAAACAACAACAACAAATATACAGACATTCACCACTGCCGTGGTCAAGGCATGCTTAGAGGCCAACAAGAGCCTAAGACTCACTCTCTGCTTCTCTCACCGCAAGGCAAGTTACAACAAGTTGCACAGAAGCCTTGTTATCAGCACTTCCTGTCGCACGGCGCATGTCCAAAGAACAGTTCCCACAGAAAACGTCCTTGCACATACAAAACAATCTTTGCCTTCTGCTGCTTCTTGAAACTTCTTCTCTGTTTCTGGAACAAATGATTCTCTCACACATGGAGAGAATATCCAACACCCCTTTTCATTTCACCCCCTCCCCAAGGAGGGGGTCAAACAGCTGTCAGAATGTGTGTGTGTGTGTGTGTGTGTGTGTGTGTGTGTGTGTGTGTATAATTCAGAGGCTGAAACGGAGGAACCCCAGCCTGCACAGGAGTCCCCGCCTCCAGGGCCGGCTGAGCTGGGACAGGGCCTTGGATCTGAAGCGCCTGCACCTGTGCCGGATCCTCAGGAGCAAGCCCCAGGTGGCTCCACTCTGGCTCCGGAGGGGATTGAGGACACATTGCCTACAGGTGCGCCTCTCCCAGCCCTGTCAGGGGAAGGTGAGTCTCCCCCTGGGTCCAGTAACCCTCCAGCCTCTCCTGAGCTGCAGAGGCTCAGGGCAGAGAGGCGGAGGGAACTGGTTTCTCCCAGGAGGAGTGCTCGCCTTAAGGCCAGGAGAGGCCGGTCTCCTGGGGGCCAGGACCGCCCCTGGCCTCAGAGAAGATAAAGGCCAGTCAGCATGGTCCCAGGTTGCGGGAGCAATGTCGTTGAAGAGCTGTTTCAGCCAGCACCCAGACCTGTTCCTCCAGGGTTTCCGTCCTCGCCCGGCTCCTCGCTTCGGACCCCGCCCCACCCTTGGAGGACAGACTACAGACCCTCAACCCAGGACCATGAACTCGCCTCTCGGTAACCTCCCCCCCCCCAGGACTAGCACAGATGGAAGCACCTTTCTTGTAACTTGAAGCCATTGGTTTGTTTCCTACCCTCCTGAGAAAACGTTCACCTTCCATGTGAAGTCCTTCAGATATTTGAAGATGGCTATTATATCTCCTCTGTTTCCTCTTATCCAGGCTAAACCTACCTGACTCCCTCAACCATTCCTCATAAGGCTTGGTTTCCAGACCCCAAGTCATCTGCACATGTTCCAGTTTGTCCGTATCATAGAATCACAGAGCCATAGAATTGTGGAGCTGGAAAAGGGGAGATCTAGTATGAAACGAATGAAGCTTAAACTTCAGGGCTCCTAATCTCAAAGCGGCCTTACAAGTGACTTTAGTCCACATTACTTTTTAAAAAGTGGGTCGACGCAGTTTGAGTCGTACGACTCAGGTTAATTTTTTTGCTCTGCGTATTTCAACAATCCCAAAGTTTGATGGTCAACAGCACAGATATTGCGTGGCGAGTTCCCGCCTCCCCCCAATGCAAATAAAGACACGTGACAACATTGTATTAGGTTAATGGGCTAAAAATTGGCCACAACTTTGTTGGTTATAGGCAGTGGCGTAGCGTGGGGGTGCCAGGGGTGCCGGCCGCACCGGGCGCAACATCTGGGGGGGCGAGTCCAGAGGCCCCAGCCGCGTCGTGCCCTCGGCCCGCCCCTATTGTCAGAGCGGCCGGCCAGCCTCCGCCTGCTCCTACCTTGCCCACCCGAGGACTGCGGCAGCGCCCGCCCCCATGGCCACCTACCCCGCCCCGCCTCGCCCATTGGCTCGCCTCCCTCGGCCCTGCCTCTCTCCGATGGCCGCGGGGGGTGTCCTGCTCGGCGCCGGCGCCTTTTTTCAGGAGGTAGGGAGGCTGGACGGGGAGGTGGGGTCGGAAGCGGGCAGAGAAGGAGGGGAGCTCGTAGCCAAAAGGGCCGGCAAAGGGCCAGGGAAAGTTTGGAGAGGAGAAACGCACCGTCATGATTTCCCGGTGGAAGCGGCAGGATTAGGGATGGCGAAGCGTAATTACACACGAATTTCGCTGGGTGAGAGCTTCGGGGATCGATCGGCGGAAATGGGAATCAATTGGAATATGAGAAAGAGAGGGACCATCATTCATAGGCATAGATTTGTAGGATTAGGGGGAGCAAATCCACGGGTTAGGGGGCGCAAATTACTTGCCTTGCCCCGGGTGCTGACAACCCACGCTACGCCACTGGTTATAGGTAAGAGCGGTATTGGCTCAAGCATTGGTCCTATCAGATTATCCGGCTTCAGCCTGGTTGCCTGAAGACCGGGAAGGGTTAACACCAGCAGGGGGAGCCCTGCTGATGCACATCAACTAGGTACTCCCTCGGGGTCACCGCTCGGGGGCACGCTTTAGGCCCTGGCCTCCATAGGCTTCGGATGAGGCAACACCCCCCGGAATCCTTTACTGGACTGCCCTTCAGTATATGGGGGAGGTGATGGCGTTCCTCCCCCCCCCCCACAGTCGGCTGTGGGACCAATGAGCTGATGATGAGAAGCAACAAAGCAGACAAACTCCTCAGAAAAGAGCAGACATACAAACCAGGGACCATGAAACAACAGCATCTGCGCAGGCAAAAGAGGGAGATCCCGGGGCCGCGCTTGCCTTAAGAGAGGCAAGCCACACACCCCGAGCCAGCCGATTGGCTGGCCAGGTGGATGACGCGGCCCGAGGATTCCCCTGCTTGCACGGGGGCTAGAAACCCGCAAGCCCACCTCCTCCGGATGTCGGAAGTGGCTTTGTAGACAATCCCATTTAAGAAGATGGTTACCCAGACCTTGTTGCTGGTTGCGAAGGGGGCCCCATAACAGTACAAGCTTTAGGGCCCTAAAAGTGTAGATCTGCCACGGATTGGGACCGCAAGGATCATCTAGCTCTTGCAATGCAGGAATCTTTTGTCCAATGTGGGGCTCAGACTCACGACCCTGAGATTAAGAGTCTCATGCTGGGCCAGAGCTGGGCCACTCTGGAAACTGTAGCTGTGTAGGGTCTCCTCTGCGCTCTCTTTTAACAAACTACAGTTTACACGATTCTTTGGGGGTTTGAAGTGGTGTGATATTCTTTTAAGACGAAACACAAGATCAAGGAGCAAGGTGAAAATCGGGCCAAGGTGGGTGTGCTGGACCTGGGGATAACCCGTGAAACGCGGTCCAGGGCCGGTCCAGAATCTGTAGGTTCTGTTATTAGTCAGTCCGACAGGGTCAAGGCAGGACACAAGGCAAGGACAGGCACAAGATCTCAGGCAGGATCTAGCATACAGCAATGTTGCTCCTGCAACCTGGGGCGGGGTCCGACAGCCTTTTATCTTTGTTGGGGTAGCGGCCGGTCCTGATCCCCCGGCGACTCACCTCCCTGTTTTGCCTGAAGGTGAGCACTCCTCCTGCGAGTACTCAGGTCTCTCCTTCTCTCAGAGCCAGTGTGGTGCAGTGGTTAAGAGCAGTGGACTCGTAATCTGGTGAACCAGGTTCGCTTCCCCGCTCCTCCACATGCAGCTGTTGGGTGACCTTGGGCTAGTCACACTTCTTTGAAGTCTCTCAGCCCAACTCACCTCACAGAGTGTTTGTTGTGGGGGAGGAAGGGAAAGGAGAATGTTAGCCACTTTGAGACTCCTTCGGGTAGTGATAAAGCGGGATATCAAATCCAAACTCTTCTTCTCAGACCTTAGTCTCTGCAGCTCGGGAAACGTCGGTGGGCTACCAGACCCAGGGGCCGCCTCAGCATCCCCTGACCCAACCAGTAGTGGAGCAGCTGTAAGTGATGGCCCAGCTGGAGGCAGCGAGGTCATCCCCACATTTGGAGGCAGGGCAGACTCAGGCCCCTGACTCGGCCCAGCTGGTGCTTGTTGCAGGGGCACCTGTGCAGACTGGGACTCTTCAGGATCAGTGCATACTGGGTCTCCTCTGGCTCCGAGTCCCAGGCCATCACAGTGGGAAGGATCCTTGTGGATAAACTCAACATGGAGATTTTCAGAAAATACCACCACTACCCCCATTGGTAATTTTATGAACAATGCAGAGGCGAGGGCTCTCTGCTCCCTCCCTCCTCTCCCTCTGACGCATTTCAGTTTTATCAGCAATGATCGTATAATTAACTTCTGCCCGGTGTTTTCCGGAATCCTCCCTTGCCCGTTCTTCCTCCCCTAAGGCTATGCCAAAGCATCAGGATGGCCTAGATTGTCAGTGCAATTGGAGGAGATAATTGCGTATGGTTTCACTTAGATAAAGCCTAATTGTATCCATATGGCCCAATCAAGGTGAATGATGGAGCTGATTTCTTCGGGAGGATTTGCCCACAAGTTCTTGGCATGGGCTGCCGAAATCGCAAAGCCCTTGCAAGCTTCAGTGGGCAGGTATTTTCCTTCCTTTCTGCATGGTTTGGATCTCCTCTTGTTCTTAACAGGGAGCTGTGCAAGGACTTGGGGAAGATAGGTTTGTAGAGCATTGAGGAAGTCCTGGATTGCCCCAGGTTGGCCTCACGGCCGGGTGAAGCACTGGAACTCCCAGCTCAGTTGTGCCAAAGACTGTGCTGGGCCCGGGGGTAACCCGAGCAACGTGGTCCAGGTCTGGTCCCGAATCCAAGGGTTCCACGGGGAGTCAGTCCAACAGGGCCAAGGCAGGACACGAGGAAGGAAACCAGGCAAGAACAGGTACAGGATCTCAGGCAGGATCTAGCACACAGCAATGTTGCTCCCGCAACCTGGGGCAGGGACCGACAGCCTTTTATCTTTGTCGGGGTAGAGGCCGGTCCTGATCCCCCAGTGACTCACCTCCCTGTCTCTCCCGTGTCCCAAGGTGTGATCTAGCCTGACTCTGTGGTAGGCCTATGTTTACTTGAAGTCTTTCTAGGTAAAGGTAAAGGGACCCTTGACCATTAGGTCCAGTCGTGGCCGACTCTGGGGATGCGGCGCTCATCTCGCTTTATCGGCCGAGGGAGCCGGTGTACAGCTTCCGGGTCATGTGGCCAGCATGACTAAGCCGCTTCTGGCGAACCAGAGCAGCGCACGGAAATGCCGTTTACCTTCCCGCTGGAGCGGTACCTATTTATCTACTTGCACTTTAACGTGCTTTTGAACTGCTAGGTTGGCAGGAGCAGGGACTGAGCAACGGGAGCTCACCCTGTTGCGGGGATTCGAACCGCCGACCTTCTGATCAGCAAGTCCTAGGCTCTGTGGTTTAACCCACAGCACCACCAGCGTCCCTTTCTATTAGGTCTTTCTATTTTGAAGTAAATAAATAAAATCTTTTTTTTAAAAAAATGGTCCTGCTCTTCCAAACTCGTACATTAAAATCAGGAATTTGGTTTGGATTGTGCCATGAAACAGTGAAAGGCTGAGCTTTAGAGGAAATTGTGAGTAAGTACAAGAAGCAGAGATTACCCCCCCCCCCCTTTTCACCTCCAAAATGCAACTGACTAAAACCACTTAGCGGCTGGCCTGCAAACAGCGGCACATCCAGAATAAATACACACAGAGACCCTGGCTACCCACGAGGGCTGCGCCATCCAAAACGGGCACAGCAATTAAACGTGCCTCTCAGAGTTAATTACTTTCTCCTCCTCTCCTAGGAGGCAGCTCCTCATTTTCGGAGTCCTGCCCGCAGTGCCTGGCGAGGACAATTTGCAGCTAGCGAAATTACCACTTACTAACTGGAGACTACGCCGGAACCAGCAATTTCCTGTCGGACATAAAGCAGATTAAGGCATAAAGCGGCGGCAGAGTGAGCGAGGGCGGTGACGTTATTAGGGGCCTGGAAGTTGGGGGCAGATTTGTTGCGGAGATTGGAAGGAGGGCGGGAGGGAAGGGCTATGGGTCACTGCTAGGACACCCACCTTCCATGCGTAAGAGCATAAGAACACTCCGTCCAAATTTTTTGGATAAAAAACGGGGGCACGTGTCTCCCGGGACATGCTCCTGGGTGAGTCACATGACCGGCGTCACACTCTTGCCCCCCCCCCCAGTGGCCGCCAAAATCTCACATGGAGGGGTGCCCCATTTTTTCAGGGACAGGTATGTAAAAAGACAAAATATGGTCTGAAGCTCAAGATCAAAAAAATGAAGATCATGGCCACTGGTCCCATCACCTTCTGGCACATAGAAGGGGAAGAAATGGAGGCAGTGAGAGATTTTGCTTTCTTGGGCTCCATGATCACTGCAGATGGTGACAAAATTAAGTCACAAAATTAAAAGACGCCTGCTTCTTGGGAGAAAAGCAATGACAAACCTGGACAGCATCTTAAAAAGTAGAGACATCCCCTTGCTAACAAAGGTCCGTATAGTTAAAGCTATGGTTTTCCCAGTAGTGATGTATGGAAGTGAGAGCTGGACCGTAAAGAAGGCTGATCGCCGAAGAATGGAGGCTTTTGAATTCTGGTGCTGGAGGAGACTCTTGAGAGTCCCATGGACTGCAAGAAGATCAAACCTCTCCATTCGGAAGGAAATCAGCCCTGAGTGCTCACGGGAAGGACAGATCCTGAAGCTGAGGCTCCAAGACTTTGGCCACCTCATGAGAAGAGAAGACTCCCTGGAAAAGACCCTGATGTTGGGAAAGATGGAGGGCACAAGGAGAAGGGGACGACAGAGGACGAGATGGTTGGACAGTGTTGTCAAAGCTACCAGAATGAGTTTGACCAAACTGCGGGAGGCAGTGGAAGACAGGAGGGCCTGGCGTGCTCTGGTCCAGGGGGTCACGAAGAGGCGGACACAACTAAACGACTAAACAACAACAATTGTTTTTTCAAACGTACAGCCGGTTACGTCTTGTGTGTTTGTTGTTGTTTTGCACATGTTAATACCATGGCTGAGTTTTCCAAAATGGAAAGAAGAAGAAGTCCCAGCAAAGGAAGAATGGATACAAAAGCTTATGGAATATGCAGAAATGGTGAAACATACCGAAAGAATAAGAAATCAAGATAACAAACTTTTTATAAAAGAATGGAAATGGCTTTTTGAATATTTACAGATAAATTGCAAACAGGTAAAAACATTGGAAGGATTATTGTAATAACCTGCAGTCTTATAGGAGTATAGATTCAAAGCAGATGAATAAATCAGCAAATTAAGTCAATTTGGATATGTAGAAGATATTAACTATAAATGTAAGGGACCACAGAAAGAGGGGGAAGGAAGTCAAGTTTTGAAATGTTAAAATGATTGTAAAATCAGTGAAATGTACAAACCTGAAAAGCATAAATAACATATATAAAAAAGGAAGTGTAGCCTTTTTAGCCTCGGGTGAGAAGAGCTTTGCACCCGGGAGAGGGAAAATGGGAGTCAACAGACACTCAAGGAATAGTTTCAGAGAAAAAGCTTTATTTCTACCATCCATGAACTGGTAGAAGGTGCAAGTGTGATAGATTCACAAACAAGCACGAGTTCACAGCCATTTGCACAGAGCATATATTCCCCTTCAGTTCCCTCCCCTTTCTCCTCCTTCCAGAGTCCTGCCCCATGAGTTCCCCTGAGCATGAACAGAAAGCTCCTGTCTTGGGACTCTTTTGGACTCTTGGCCCCCTCCAGGAAAGGGGGTGAGAAGCCAAGGGGGTCGAGGAGCCTTGCGGTTCAGCGTGTCCAAGATGTGTTACAACCGAATGAGATAAGAGTCAGTTCCCAGGCTTGCTCTGACAGAGTCTATTCAATAGCTTTTTGAAGCCTTCTCGTACTGATAAAAGTAACATTTTGCCTATGCATCTTGTGAGCTGTGGATTTTTAGAAGAGAGAAAAGGAATTTCGGACAGTTTTGAGGCCTGGTTGGGGGGGTGACTTCGGGCCTAGGTGGGGTCACCTGTCCTCACCTCCTTCAGAAGAACTTTCTAAGAGCAAGAGCTGTTTGATAGTGGAACAGAAACGACCTCAGAAGGTGGTGGGCTCTCCTTCCGTGGAGGTTTTTAAGCTGAGGAAGGATAATCAGCTGTCCTGTATACTTTAGTTGAGATTCCTGCATTGCAGACGTGGGGTCCCTTCCAACTTCTTATGGGGGGGGAAAGGGGTGTGGCAAATTTGGACAGACACACACACACTGCTTAGCTGGGAGGAGCAAAATTGCAAAAAAAAATTATTATTGTTGTTGTTATTGTTATTATATCATTTATTAAATTTGTATATCACCCTATAACCACAGGTCTCAGGGCAGTTACAACATGAAACCACAGAATAAAATACATAATAAAAACGAAAACAATGGCACAGAAATGGAAGCAAGAAGAATTACCGACGAAAGAGGAATGGCAGATGAAATTAATGGACTACGCAGAATTGGATAAGATGACAGGGAGAATTCGACACCGGCGGGACCAGAAATTCTTGAAAGATTGGTGTAAATATGTGAGTTATTTGAAAGAGAATTGTACTCAACTGACTACGCTTGTAGGACTACAAGAAGTTTTGTAAGGAGAACTATATGAAATATTACAGAAAAGATTCATGATTCTAAGTCATTGAGTATTAAAAGACTGGTGACTGGGGGCGGCCGCCAGGACCATGTAACACTGGTCTTGACAGACCTATATTGGCTCCCAGTATGTTTCCGAGCACAATTCAAAGTGTTGGTGCTGACCTTTAAAGCCCTAAACGGCCTCGGCCCAGGATACCTGAAGGAGCATCTCCACCCCCATTGTTCTGCCCGGATGCCGAGGTCCAGCACCGAGGGCCTTCTGGCGATTCCCTCCCTGCGAGAAGCCAAGTTACAGGGAACCAGGCAGAGGGCCTTCTCGGTGGTGGCACCCGCCCTGTGGAACACCCTTCCACCAGATGTCAAAGGGAACAACAACTACCAGACTTTTAGAAGACATCTGAAGGCAGCCCTGTTTAGGGAAGCTTTTAATATTTAATAGGTTATTGCATTTTAGTGTTTTTATTATTATTATTATTATTATTATTATTATTATTATTATTATTAAAAGTAATAGTTAGGATAATAAATATAAGATTAAAAGAGGTTTGAAAATCATTAGACGTGGTTGATGGAAGTCTTAGGCTAAAATAGCCAAAATGATTTATAAGATGAGATGAGATGACATGCTTTGTTTGGAAAATATATGCAAAAACCAATAAAAGTGTGTGTGTGTGTGTGTGTGTGGTGTGTGTGTGTAAACAAAGATAACCCACCAAAACATTTTAAAATCTACAACACATTTTAAAAGGGCATCGGATGCCAGCCAGCTGAAGGCGTGGTTGAAGAGGAACATTTTTGCCTGACGCCTAAAGGTGTATAGTGAAGGTGCCTGGCAAACCTCCCTGGGGAGAGCATTCTGCAAACGGGGAGCCACTGCAGAAAAGGCCCTGTTCTCTTGTAGAGAAACAGGCCTGTTGGGTGGACTCCAATGCAAAGCTATGTATATGAGAAGAAAGTTGCAGTAAGATGCGGCTGAATTTTCACGAGGACATGGTTTGTTATTCCTAGCACTGAGGCTGATGGGAGTTTGGGGCCAACATGGCTGCGCTGGCAGGGACTGAGGGGACCCGTGCTCCAAAATGGCCGCACTTGGCTAGAGCTGGTTTTGTCTGGAAGCTGACAACATCTGGAGGGCGCCAGTTTGGGAGAGGCCGTTGCGGCTCATCAACTGCCGAAAAACAAAAGCCCAGCGAAGCTGTTTGGTCCTCTCTCCTTGTCAAGTCGCCTGAGTGACAGCTGCGGGAGAAGGGGAGTCGTGGATGGCAGGCCATCCTTCTGCATCTTCACGGCCGTGCTTATATAATTATGAGATTGTCTTCAAATGCACGCTAGATTGGAGCTGACAGCTTAAGTGGCTTTTTAGCTCCTCGGGGACTCAGTTCGTTGTGAATAAAGCCGAGGGAAAGAGCACGATTCCGGAGGCCTTTTGGAATTTAACTTAACCCCAAGAGCAGGCTGTTTTCCTCCCCCAAAAAAGGAAAGGCAGCATTTGTAAAAGTGTAGGGGGGGTACTGAAAGCCGTCTAGTCCGGCCCCATCCGGTGAAGAATGCCATGACAGCAGGGGTGGGGAGCCTTACCCCCAGGGACCTATGTGACCTGTGTGGTTGCTCGAGAGTAAACAGGCAAGACTCCAACCTGTCTTTTCCAGGCTTTATTCTAGGTGCAAACTATTTACAGTGAAGAGCGTCGTAAGTGTGATGGCCTGGGATTCGGACTCGGAGGCTGAACCTGAGGAATCCCAGGCTGCACCAGCCAATTTCGGGCAGATTTCTCCAACTAAACACATTCCTCTGTGCAGTTTTGACTGATAGGCACTCCCCCCCCCTTCTCTTTTGCAAGTGATTTGCCATATCATGCATTTTGTGTGGCATTTTCACTGTTATCTTAATTTTTGTGGACACTTAATCCTGAATAGCTCGGTTAGTTAGAGCGCTGTGCTGATAACGCCAAAGTTGCAGGTTCGATCCCCGTATGGGGCAGCTGCATATTCCTGCATTGCAGGGGGGGATGGACTAGACCTTCCTCAAGGTCCCTTCCAACGTTACAATTCTATGATTATATGGATGCATTATTATTATGCAGATCTTGTTTGGTTGAGGGACTGCGTCGCAAAATTCGGATAGGTTCAGATTTCGAAGGATGCCTGTGTTTCATTCCACATACTTTTACAGAGAGGGTTAATTTGCTAGATTAACTGAAACTAATTTCTCCTCCATCCCTACCATCAACCAACTTTTATGGAAATACATTTTCCTTAATTGCCGACACAAGCTCAGCGGCACAGATAAGTTTCCGGCAGGCATCTGAAGGTTAAAGCAGCGGTTGCCGGCTGAATCGCTCTTCCTTCTGTAGAACTGATTCCACTAGATCAGGGGTCAGCAAACTTTTCCAGCAGGGGGCCGGTCCACTGTCCCTCAGACCTTGTTGGGTGGGGGGCGGACTATATTTTGAAAAGAAAAAAAAGAACGATTTTCACCTGCCTGCAAAGAGGCCTGAAGATGCTTCGCTTTAGCTGTCCAAGTTGTCGCCCCGATAGCCGCAGTTGGGCTTCTCCAGCCAGCCAGGCGCCATGGCGGGGTCGGAGTCTGCGTTGACCGGCGAAGACAGAAGAAGCAGCCCTGGCGGAAGAACCACGGACAGAGGTAGGGGAACCGGGGTGTCACCGGAGCTTTTACTCACCACCTACTGCTCCTGCAGAGGGGCATGAGTGGGGCTGTGGGTTAAACCACAGAGCCTAGAACTTGTCAATCAGAAGGTCAGCAGTTCGAATCCCCACAACAGGGTGAGCTCCCGTTGCTCGGTCCCTGCTCCTGCCAACCTAGCAGTTCGAAAGCACGTCAAAGTGCAAGTAGATAAATAGGTACCGCTCCGGCGGGAAGGTAAACGGCGTTTCCGTGCGCTGCTCTGGTTCGACAGAAGTGGCTTAGTCATGCTGGCCACATGACCCGGAAGCTGTACGCTGGCTCCCTCGGCCAATAAAGCGAGATGAGCGCCGCAACCCCAGAGTTGGCCACGACTGGACCTAATGGTCAGGGGTCCCTTTACCTTTACTGCTCCTGCTGCTTCCTCAGAGCCACCGCGGAGAAGAAGACAGAGCCGTCTGCTAACCTGCAAGCCGCGGCCGCGGCCACCACAACAACCTACCAGAACGCCATGGATGGAAAAGAAATAATAATAATATGTTTTTATTTACACCCCGCCCTTACCGGTTCAAAAACCAGGCTCAGGGCGGCTAACAACCAATTTAAAACACTTGATTGTAAAAGCAGCATAAAATACAGTATAAAAACATGAATAACAATAAAGTTCAGAATTCAATTTAGGGGAAATAAGCATTAGATAATCCCCAGGGATAGCTGGCTGAATTGGTCCTACTTGGGCCAGTGAGGAGGCCAGGGGAGAATTAGCTGTGGGGTCTCAGAGCAGGTGATCTTCATAAAAGCGGAGGGGGAAGGAAGAGAAGGGGAATAAAAGATCAGGCTGAATTCAAATTAAAGGCCAGGCGGAATAGCTCTGTCTTACAGGCCTGACGGAAGGAGGTTAAATCCTGCAGGGCCCTGGTCTCCTGGGACAGAGCATTCCACCAGGTCGGAGCCGTCACTGAATGAAGGAGGAAGGGAGGCAGGCGGCGACGTAGAAAGCGTGTGAGGAAGCGGCGCAGAAAAGGGGCACAAAGAAAGGAAGGACAGACTGAGGGGGAGGGAGGAGGAGCAGGAGGGAAACACAGCAGTGGTCAGCAGCTGCTGTCACACACCCCCTTCACAGCGCCGCCATACTGAGGTGGGCAGGCAGGCGAGCCAACTACCGCCATCGATGGCACCTGGCATGGGACAAGATGGCTCTGTCCCTGAGGAGAAAAGCGCCACCATGTAAGGGAGAGGGAAGAACGTGCACGCTGGTGATCCATGCACTGGCAATCCACACAGCAATTCCCGGACCATCCGCGGGCCAGAACTAGAAAGCAATTGGGCCTGATCCGGCCCGCGCTCCTTAGTTTGCCGACCCATGCACTAAAGGCTCAGGTTCTTGTTGCTGTCAGATGAGCCCCACCACCGGGGGGATGTGAGGGGAGGAAGACCAGAGTTCAAATCTTGACTTGGCCATGAAACTCACCGGCTGACCTTAGAGACCAATCACTGCCTTTTGGACTAACCTCCCTCACAAGGTTGTTGTGAGGATTCAATGAGATGGAGGAAGAACCTTGGAGGGAAATGTGGGATATAAACACAATAAAAAGGTAAAGGGACTCCTGACCATTAATTCCAGTCGTGGCCGACTCTGGGGTTGCAGCGCTCATCTCGCTTTATTGGCCGAGGGAGCCAGCATACAGCTTCTGGGTCATGTGGCCAACATGACTAAACCACTGTGAGTTAAACCACAGAGCCTAGGACTTGCCGATCAGAAGGTTGGCGGTTCGAATCCCCATGTCGGGGTGAGCTCCCATTGCTCGGTCCCTGCTCCTGCCAACCTAGCAGTTCGAAAGCACGCCAAAGTGCAAGTAGATAAATAGGTAACACTCCGGTGGGAAGGTAAATGGCATTTCCGTGCGCTGCTCTGGTTCGCCAGAAGCGGCTTAGTCCTGCTGGCCACATGACCTGGAAGCTGTACGCCGGCTCCCTCGGCCAGTAAAGCGAGATGAGCGCCGCAACCCCAGAGTCGGCCACGACTGGACCTAATGGTCAGGGGTCCCTTTACCTTTTAACACCCAATAGATAATGAAATAAAATAGTACATGTGGAGGATCTCATTTGACCTTCTGAGCCAGAACAGAACCTCTTAGGGAAAGGATGCTCACTTTGAAATTGCACCCAAGGAGCAGTGAGCCAGGGAAAAAAATGGGGTCTGGGCCAGGCAAAAGCAAACCCTGGCAATACCAGGCAAAGGATGTCTCTAGCTTGCAACACAGTGACCATATTGGCACCTGTGTCCTGTTTCCTGAGACCTTTCTTGGCCTCTGTGGATATCCCTGGCCAGCAACCTTTCTCCCCAGGCTCTGATTTATTCTACATTAGCTTCATCTTGATATTATCACATCCCCGTAAGTGCCATTGGCTGCTTTGTCAATTTCAATATTGTCACAGCCAAGGAAAGGACTTGCTAACGGGAAGACATTGCTTCACGCACACATTTGTTTTTGGCCAGTGAGCAAAGGAACCCAAGACTACACCCCCCAAAAAAATTTAATCAATGTAAATTTCCTCTTATGTTCTCATTGATGTACTGTATTTTTCGCTCTATAAGACGCACCAGACCACAAGACGCACCTAGTTTTTGGAGGAGGAAAACAAGAAGAAAAATATTCTGAATCTCAGAAGCCAGAACAGCAAGAGGGATCGCTGCGCAGTGAAAGCAGAAATCCCTCTTGCTGTTATGGCTTCTGGGATAGCTGCGCAGCCTGCATTCGCTCCATGAGACGCACACACATTTCCCCTTACTTTTTAGGAGGGGAAAAGTGAGTCTTATAGAGCAAAAAATACGGTAACCTCCCTAAGTCTGGCATGCACCCTGTTCCATTGATGACACCCAAGTAAAATTTTGGCCCACTCGCTTTTTATTTCTTGTGTAATTTATCATCCCCATCGTAATTATTCAGCACTACCACCAATTACCTGCCGTCCACCCTAAGGTCTCAGTGTTGGAATTCTGCCTGAGTCAGAGGAATGTGCCACAGTGTAGGCACCGGCAGATATTCCTTGTTGACCTCCCCGCTTCTCCACTCTGCTGATAAGCAGGCGAGGTCTCGGCGATTACTCTCAGATGTGTGAGAGTAACACACCGTTCTTCCTCTCTCCCCTTTGGTGTTCCCCAGGGAGGGGAAAGAAGCAGACAGAAATCTATTTACATCCTTTATTTCTGTCTCTTGTATCAGTACAGAGAAACATGTCTGCACTCAACAGCAGTAAGAAGAAACTCCACCCATGTACTTCCAGTACGGGTCATATGACACACACACTGAGCTAACATCCGGTGCTCAGTACAGAATGGACTGCCCCTTTGTTCCCATGGCAACAGTCACAAACATCCTGTCTGGCTTTCCAGCCACAAGCAGCTGACTGAGCTGCTAGAGCCTTTGCTTGCTGCAGCATTGGTGCTTTATGATAACACTCAGGGCAGGTGATAACAACCAGATCACAATATTTAAACCGTTAAAAGCAACTCACGGCCACAGGAAAGAAAGGTGGTGTCAGAGTCGCCTCAGGTCCCAGCTCACAAAGGACCAACGCCAGTGTCTCTTTGTATACGAAAGCCTTTATTGAAGTTCATTGCTGATGTTACATCCATGGCGCGCAACTCTACGTCTGTAGCCTTAGACCGCCGAAGCTCCGTCTGACTCCTCCCCTCCTCGGCACCAGTTTAACAGCCGAGCTTTGCCCCACCTTTTCCGTTTCTCCTTTTGCTCCTTTCTCCTCTGGGTCCTCCTGCCCTCTGGGGTCCCAACCCTCCTGGACTCTTCGGAAGCGGATTCCTCCGACTCCTCCCCCTGTCTCCGGTGGGCTTTGGGACCCGGCTCCCAATCCGGATTCTCTGCTGGCTCGCGCGCCTGCACATTTGAACTTGGCGTGCGCGCCCAGCCGGTCACCTTCCTCCTAACGACCACACTGCTTCTGTCACTGCTCTCCCCTTCGGGAGGGCTAGCCGCAGCTGACCTCCGCTCCGCTCCCGCACTCTCCGACGGAGGCGTGGTCAGTTCCGATCTGCGGGTTTCTCCTTCCCCCTCCCTCCGCTCGGCCAGAGAAGCTGGCCCGGACCTCCAACTGCCACTTTGAGACTCACCGCTGGCCCCCCTTGCCCTAAACCTGGGCGCCTCTTTCTGGGAATCTTCTGATTCACTGGAGAAGCTCATTGAATCTCTCGGGTCACTGTCATACCCTCCTAAGCTCCCCTCAGATTCACTCTCCAATTCCTCTTCCCCCTGTGGCTCTCCCCCTGAGCCCCTGACAGGTGGGGTCTAACTATTATATACCTCTTCCAACCGAATATTAAAAACAATACAGCAACAGACATTAAAAACTTCCCTAAACAGGGCCGCCTTCAGTTGTCTTTTAAAAGTAAAATAGTTGTTTATTGCCTTGACATCTGGTGGGAGGGCATTCCACAGGGCAGGCACCACTACCGAGAAGGCCCTCTGCCTGGTTCCCTGTAACCTCACTTCTCGCAGGGAGGGAACCACCAGAAGGCTCTTGGAGGTGGACCTCAATGTCCGGGCTGGATGATGGGGGTGGAGACACTCCTTCATGTTAGGCTCAGCGAGGCAATGGCTGGCCTGAGGTTACTGAAATAAAAAAATTAAGGTCTTATATAGATAATGGATGTTCATAAATGTACCAAGCAAACACGCACATAAATATATAAACCACATGTCTGAAGCAGCACAGGAAAAGAGCCATGAAGCCATTTTGGCTCCCAAACTGACCAAATGTTTTCTCTGCAAGGTCAAGGAAAATGGAAAAGCCTCCCCATTGTCTTTTCCTTCACAAATCCTGTCTTAAGGGTATGTCTGTGTGTGAATAGGGTGAGCCTGTGACCTGGATCAGGAACTAAGTATTTATCATTACAAAAGACTGGCCAGGCTCCCCAGGGTATCCAACCAAGTAAGCATTAACAGGTAACCTGCCAGACAGAAGGTAAACAACGCACTCAGATTTCTGTTGTAGACCATCCCTTTCTGTGATGTAGGTATGATGTGTCTGGGGGGTGGTCTTGAGCTACACCCATTCTGTGATGTATGTATGATGTTTCTGGGGGTGGTCTTGGACTCCAGGGCGGGCAATTTAAAATGTCTATATAAGGGCGGGCACACCTGGGTGAAGGGGGCACCGTGTTGCAACAGTTCAATAAAGATCAGGCTTCCTAGCTGCTTTGCTTCTCAGTATTCTCTGATTGGCCTCTGTTATTTTCTCTGACCAATGGAGAACCTGCAAAGGACTCTAGAAGGCCTCTTGTGTCCCCCATAAGGGAATAAGGGCAGATTTTCGTTTATTACATTACCCAGTGAGCTTTGCGGCTGAGTGGGGATTCGAACTCTGGTCTCCGGGGTCCTAGACTGACACTCTGTGCTGGCACACTGGGAAGAGTACCATGGGTCAGACGGGGAGGTCTAGGGGGCTGCATCCAAGGTTGCCCACCCTTTACCCTCTCTGGCATGCAAGAAGAAGACTTTGCGCCCTTCCGGGGGAACTGAAGAGGGTTTTCACGCCTCTCCCTCCCTTTGGCAAAGCATCCCCTCTTGACTCTTCTCCTTCCACCGCCCGCTTTTAATGTTTCGAAAGCCTTTCCAGATCAGGGACAGCACGCAGCAGATCAGAGAGAAGGCCTTACTTCCTTTAGCAAGCAGGGAGTATCTGAGTTGGGAAGTGTTGTGCAAGTGAGAGAGAGGAGAGGAGAGAGAGAGTCTTAGTAGATCTGGCAAAGAATGCTGCCTCCATCCTAATGAGTCTCTCTGGGTTTCCGACTCTGAAAATCTTGCAGCGCTAATGACGGAGTGAAGAGACCCCGGTCGCCGTGCTTATCTTAGCAGCGGGTGGATTGGCTCATTGATTTAATGCGCCTTTGCTTCATGGATTTCTTATTTGTTATCCTCCTTCAGGTCAATCGAGGAGGGGGGAGGCAAGAGGGGGCGACAAAGCTGTCCTGTTTGGCGAGATGAGTGAGTGGGGAACACAGAGAAAGGCTAAATTGGAAGACTAAGCAGACATTTCAGTGAGTCCTGGGTTCCCCCCCATCTTCCCCTGCTTCAAACAACCACGTCCTTCTTTGAGCAGTGGCGTAGCATGGGGGGTGCAGGGGGGCCGGCCGCACCGGGCGCAACATCTGGGGGCGCGCGCTCGCACTTGCAGCTCTCTGCCCCTACCGGGTTAGGGGGCACAAATTACTTGCCTTGCCCCGGGTGCTGACAACCCACGCTACACCACTGCCTTTGAGGCAGAGAATGGGGGGTGCTGGAGGCATATTTGACGCTGGGGAACATTAGGAAAGGAACTGAAAATAAGACGGCTGGTATCATGACACCGTTAACATAAGAAAACAAGAACTGGATCAGGCCAATGGCCTAGCTCAGGGGTCTGCAAACTTTTTCAGCAGGGGGCCGGTCCACTGTCCCTCAGGCTCATAGCTGTCAACTTACAGATTTGAAAATAAGGGACCGGCAGCCTCGAAAATAAGGGATCAGCAGCCAAAATAAGGGATTTCAGTCAACCAGCAGCCAAACGAAGCCCAAAGCGGTGGTTCCCACAGCGCAGCAACCCGGCAAAGGGGATGCAGCAAGGAAAACCACCGTCACCTCTCCGCTGGGAAGCGCTGAGCAAAGGCGAGTCCCCAGGCAACGTGGCCGATTTGATTGGCACAAGGCATGCAAGCTCCACCCCCCAGTCGTTCTTAGACTCCTTATTGGGTGAGCAACGCAGCCAAGCAACCCAGTTGGAGTCTCCCTCCTCCCTGGCCGGCAGGGAGGAAGGGAGGGAGAGGAGCTGCTTCCTTTGAAACCCGGGAAATTTAAGGGACATCATCAATAAGGGACAGCAGCAGGACACGGCGCTGGGATAAGGGAGTTTCCCGTCAAATAAGGGATGGTTGACAGCTATGCTCAGGCCTTGTGGGGGGCCAGACTATATTTGGGGGGGGGGAGAAAAGAAGAAGAACAAATTCCTTTGCCCCACAAATAACCCAGAGATGCATTTTAAAGAAAAGGACACATTCTACTCATGTAAAAACACACTGATTCCCGGACCGTCCGCGGGCGGGATTTAGAAGGCGATTGGGCCGGATCTGGCCCCCAGGCCTTAGGTTGCCTACCCATGGCCTAGCTAGTCCAACTTCTTCCTCCCACACTGGTCCTTGAGATGTCCCAACGGGAAGACCACAAGCAAAATAGCAACTCTGGGTTCCAGCAACGGGTATTCAGAAGCTGTCAGGGACTGGGCTGAGGAGGAATGGTGCAGACCACCTCCCCAGCCTGACCTTTCCAGGGAGTGGGGGGAGAGGAAGACAGCTTAGATTTACAACAGGGGTTTGCGGGAGGTCACAGCTCAGAGGCAGTTGAAGGCAAAAGTTGGGAAATAATGAAAGAGGAAGAGGATGCAGAAGAGGGGCAACAGCTGATGGACACTGTGTCTTTAGAAAGCATTCCAGGACCCCCCCTCCAATGGCGGAGGAACCCTCTCCATCACCAGGGGTGGGACGCCAAGGGGGGGGGGTGAACCATCCAGTGACGAATGTGCAACGTCCGTATGGACTGTGCACATGCGACATCCATACGGACTGCAGCTCGTGCAGACGTGGTGCAAGCAGTGCCCGCATTGACTGTGTGTGCACCCTCTGCCGCTCTACAGCTTGGGGGAGGCAACGGACCGTCTTATCACATACACCCAGGGTGGTGCCTGGGGCAGCCCCCCTTCGTGTGCCCCTGTCCCAGAACCAGAACCAGGCCAGCCTTGAAAGTAGGAGAGCAAAGAGCTCAAAGACTGAGGGCACGTAGCAGCACCCAAAGAGGAGACGAATGAGGAACTGGGAGAGATGAGGGGGTTAGAGATTCACTTGGGATAACGCCATTATCCAAGAGGCTGGGTTCTATAATAATAATAAAAAAATTATTTATACCCCGCCCTTCCTGGTTCAAAAACCAGGCTTAGGGCGGCTAACAACAAATTTAAAACACGTAATTATAAAAGCAGCATAAAATACAGTATAAAAACATGAATAACAATAAAAATCAAAAATCAATTAGATAATCCCCAGGGCTAGCTGGCTGAATTGGTCCTACTTGGGCCAGCGAGGAGGCCAGGGGAGAATTAGCTGTGGGGTCTCAGAGCGGGTGATCTTCATAAAAGGGGAGGGAAGAGAAGGGGAATAAAAGATCAGGCTGAATTCAAATTAAAGGCCACGTGGAATAGCTCTGTCTTACAGGCCCGTGGAAGGAGGTTAAATCCTGCCGGGCCCTGGTCTCATGGGACAGATCATTCCACCAGGTCGGAGCCACCACTGAAAAGGCCCTGGCCCTGGTGGAGGATAGCCTCTTCTCTGTAAAGATTAAAATAAAAAAGGACGGTAAGAAACTTTCCCTTGTCTTTATACATTCCTGGGCCACCAGCCAGGAGAAACTGACGGCATCTTGACACTGCCTGGCCACTGTGTGAATAGGATACTGGGCTAGAGGGAACATCTGAATCTACCTAACCCTAACTGGGCTGCCCAAATGACAAGTGTTATGTACTGAAGTTCTCACCCTGGGCCAGCAGGGGGATACTGTAGATAGTTATGCAAATAAGGGATCGAAAGTGACGTTCAGTGATTGGATAGTTTTAGAAAGTTGTTACAGTAACGTTGTACTGGAGCTCTATATAAGCAGGCTGACTGAACCCTTCAGTTCAGTTCTGTCCTGGCCTGTGAATAAACAAGAGCTGTTTGAAGAATCGCTGTGTCGTCTGATATGTTCACCCACAACTTAACAACAAGACCCCCTTCTCTGCCTTGCTGAGGTGGTCCAGAAGAAAGCAAGATGTTTGGCACCAGCTTGGTCGCAGGAGATGTCGGAAGGAGGCAGACAAGGCGCCATCAACTGCCTTAGGGACTCCGTGCCGGATCTTTGTAGAATTTGTAGCTGAGCCTGAGGTTTGGGGTCAGAGTTTCCTTCTTCTAGATGGGCTTCTTCCCAGGTGGATGAGCCCTACCTGCCCATCACTCCCCTCTACAAAACGGGCAGAAACCGCCTTCTTTTCTTTCTTTTTCCCCAAAACTTTTATTCATTTTATAACACAACTAAACAACACAAACAGGAAAAAAAAATACAAACAAATTCTTGTCTTATCCTTATTTTTTCTAAACATTGTTAGGTGGGCTTCCCCAAGTCCCCCCATCTGATTTTCATTTTACCTCATCTTTAGCAGTTTACGTATATCATAATTTTTAACCATTTTTTAAAATCATGCTTACTTTTACCATAAAAATCTTCACATTTCATCACTTACAAATAATACTGTTTTAGAATACACCATCTTCTACTTCTGGGACGCGGGTGGCGCTGTGGGTAAAACCTCAGTGCCTAGGACTTGCCGATCGCATGGTCGGCGGTTCGAATCCCTGCGGCGGGGTGAGCTCCCGTCTTTCGGTCCCAGCTCCTGCCCACCTAGCAGTTCGAAAGCACCCCTAAGTGCAAGTAGATAAATAGGTACCGCTTTCTAGCGGGAAGGTAAACGGCGTTTCCGTGTGCTGCGCTGGTGCCGGCTCGCCAGAGCAGCTTCGTCACGCTGGCCACGTGACCCAGAAGTGTCTCCGGACAGCGCTGGCCCCCGGCCTCTTAAGTGAGATGGGCGCACAACCCTAGAGTCGGACACGACTGGCCCGTACGGGCAGGGGTACCTTTACCTTTACCTTACCTTATCTTCTACTTCTAACCCTACAGCCTATATCCACTTCCAAAGCTATTCTAAGATTTAAATACAGTGGTACCTCGCAAGACGAATGCCTCTCAAGACGAAAAACTCGCAAGATGAAAGAGTTTTCTGTTTTTTGAGTCGTTCCGCAAGACGAATTTCCCTATGGGCTTGCTTTGCAAGACGAAGGCGGGCAGCGGGGAGAAGAGCGCTTCTCCCCGCTGCCTGCCCCACAAGCTCTGGGGACAGCGGGGAGGTGCAGCACGCCTTCCCACTGTCCCCGGACCTCATCTGAAGGCGGGCGGCGGGGAGAAGAGCGCTTCTCCCCGCTGCCTGCCCCGCAAGCCGCTAAGTACAGGTACCGTTAATAGCCGTGCTTCGCAAGACAAAAAAATCCGCAAGACGAAGAAACTCGCAGAATGAATTAATTTCGTCTTGCGAGGCACCACTGTATTACAGAAACCGCTTTCTTGACCGGTCCCATGCACAGAGTCCGCTAGAGCCTTCCCTTGTTTAATTTTTATTTTAAGAAAGTGATTTGGAGGAGCGTTTTCTTGCCTTCCTCCCCAGCTCCTTTCTAACGCCCCATCCAACATGGCCTCTCTATCAAGTTCCCTCTCCTTTGAAAATCCCGCCCTTCCTATTATTTTTCATCTCGGGAGTTTTAAAAAGCTTGAAATAACAAACGCCACCCTGGTGCCTAATTGTCTTTATGAGCCGGCTCCCTAATTCTCAAATAAATTGCGCCTCCATTATGCCTTTCATCTAAGGATCTCAAAGTACTTCACAAGCATTAATTAATTTCACTTTTTCAAGGCAGAGCCTCCCCTCCCCACCCTAGCGATATGTAAGGGGGGTGGGGGGGAGCAGGAGATACAATCTGTATTTTTTCTTTCAATTTTATTTTTTTAAATTAAAAAAAAATGTTTAAACTTTATAATTTCCCAGGCAGCGAAGGTGGAAGAGCCCAAGCGGCGAATTAATGTGCCTATTTTTGGATTTCGGAGAAAAGACTCGACTCCTGCAGCATGCAGTGAGAGGTGTACAAGGAAGTTGACTTACTGGCCTAATGTTTGATGCTGGAGGTGTGCTTTCATGCTGTAGAACTCGTAAGAGCCCCCAAATAGCCTGCAGGATCAGGCCAATGGCCCATGTAGTCCTGCATCCTGTTCCCACTGTGGCCAAATACCCCTAAGAACCTAGGACTGCCTCTGGACTGGGAGGTTCCATAGGAACATAAGAAGAGGCTGGCTACTGGATCAGGCCAAAGGGGAACATCTAGTTCTGCATCCTGTACAACTGGAGAGAGACCTGTTGAAATGTACAGCGGTACCTCGGGTTACATACGCTTCAGGTTACACACTCCGCTAACCCAGAAATAGTGCTTCAGGTTAAGAACATTGCTTCAGGATAAGAACAGAAATCTAGCTTCGGCGGCGCGACAGCAGCAGGAGGCCCCTTTAGCTAAAGTGGTGCTTCAGGTTAAGAACAGTTTCAGGTTAAGAACAGACCTCCGGAACGAATTAAGTACTTAACCTGTGGTACCACTGTAATGTAAAAGTGCTGTCTAAAATGTATATTTTATTTTTATTATTATTATTATTATTATTATTATTATTATTATTATTATTACACCGCCCATCTGGCTGAGTTTCCCCAGCCACTCTGGGCGGCTCCCAATTGAGTGTTAAAAACAATGCAGCATTAAATATTAAAAACTTCCTTAAACAGGGCTGCCTTCAGATGTCTTTTAAAAATAAGATAACTGCTTATTTCCTTGACATCTGATGGGAGGGCTTTCCACAAGGCGGGCACCACTACCGAGAAGGCCCTCTGCTGGATCTCAGTGTCCGGGTAGAACGATGGGGGTGGAGACGCTCCTTCAGGTATACAGGACCAAGGCCATTTAGGGCTTTAAATGTCTGCAGCAACCCTTTGAATTGTGCTCAGAAACGTACTGGGAGCCAATGCAGATCTCTCAGGACCAATGTTATGTGGTGTTGGCAGACGCTCCCAGTCCCCAAAAAACAGTATAAAATATAGTATAAACCGTGAATAACAATAAATTCAGAATTCAAAAATCAATTTAGGGGGGAAATCCATCCAGTAAACATTTGATGATCCCCAGGGCTAGCTGGCTAAATTAGTCCTGTTTGGGCCAGCGAGGAGACCTGGGGAGAATTAGCCGTGGGATCCCAGCGCGGGTAATCTTCATAAAAAGGGGAGGGGGAGGGAAGGAGGGGGAATGAAAGATCAGGCTAAGTTCAAATTGAAAGCCAGGCAGAATAGCGCTGTCTTACGGGCCCTGCAGAAGGAAGTTAAATCCTGCAGGGCCCTGGTCTCATGAGACAGAGCATTCCACCAGGTGGGAGCCATCACTGAGAAGGCCCTGGCCCTGGTGGAGGATAGTCTGACTTCCTTAGGGCCCGGGACCTCTAAACTATGGTTATTCATGGACCTTAAGGTCCTCTGCGGGGCAGACCAGGAGAGGCGGTCCCATAGATACGAGGGCCCTAAGCATTAGCGTTGACTCATGATACAGACGGGTCAGAACACCAGTGCTGTGCCTTTGCTGCCGTCCCTGAAATCTCTGAGTCATCCCTGGGTATCTGAAGCATGGTGGATCGAGCTGTGCTTTGGGTGCATTTTGCAGAAGGTCGCCGTCTTGGCGCTTTTGCAAAGGGGAGCCAAAGGGGTTCTGGGTTGGGGGAGTCAGCAAGCCGGTGTGAAGTGGAGCTGACATATCGGGGAGGGTGGGAACCGGCCTGCATTCGGGGTTGGGTGGGGGGCTTCCCACCAACCTCCCCTCACGTTTTAGAAGAATTAAGAAGAAGCATGTCAAGCTGTGGTAATGTATTCAGGCAGCACGATTGACTCACTGTTAATTGAATTTAAAAGCAGGTATTACATTTATATGGGACGCGGGTGGCGCTGTGGGTAAAAGCCTCAGCGCCTAGGGCTTGCCGATCGAAAGGTCGGCGGTTCGAATCCCCGCGGCGGGGTGCGCTCCCGTTGCTCGGTCCCAGCGCCTGCCAACCTAGCAGTTCGAAAGCACCCCCGGGTGCAAGTGTTGGAATTCTGCCCGGTCAGAGGAATGTGCCAAAGCGTAGGCACCGGCAGATATTCCTGTCGACCTCCCTGCGTCTCCCTCTGCTGATAAGCAGGCGAGGCCTCGGCGATTACTCTCAGATGTGTGAGAGTAACACACCGTTCTTCCTCTCTCCCCTTTGGTGTCCCCCAGGGAGGGGAAAGAAGCAGACAGAAAACTATTTACATCATTTATTTTCTGTCTCTCATCTCAGTACAGAGAATTATGTCTGCACCCAACAACAGCAAGAAGAAACTCCTCCCAAGTACATCCTGTACAGGTCAAAAGACACACTGAGCTAACATCCGGTGCTCAGTACAGAGAAAAGGCTCCACCTCTTCTCCAACAGTACATTCCCAGACATCAACATTGAGTCTTGCAGTCCAGCCATCTGGAGCTGGCTTTTGCCTTGGTGCTTTTTCCTGACATCAAGTAGATAAATAGGGACCGCTTACTAGCGGGAAGGTAAACGGCGTTTCCGTGTGCGGCTCTGGCTCGCCAGAGCAGCGATGTCACGCTGGCCACGTGACCCGGAAGTGTCTCCGGACAGCGCTGGCCCCCGGCCTATAGAGTGAGATGGGCGCACCAACCCCAGAGTCTGTCAAGACTGGCCCGTACGGGCAGGGGTACCTTTACCTTTACCTTTTATTACATTTATGCCAGTGGAGCAAACACATTCCAGGGGGGGGGGGGGGAGAGGTATAAAGCCAGTTTGGTCATGGAGTGTTTTATGAACCTATTTAATCTCTTTTCCAGAGAAAGCAGACTTCCTCCTGCCGCGAAGGCTTCATTAGGAGGGCACATGGAGAGGGGCAAATTTGCTAGAAGCGTCCAAGTGGCAAACTTTATTCTTATTATTCTTATTATTATTACTTGAATGTGGAGTTTGGGGGAACCTGGATAGGAAATGGGCAAGTTACCTTTTTTGTATGGGGATTCACGCCCCCACGCCCCCGGAAGGAGCAAGTGTATAGCTTGGGGGTCACTAGAGGCCTGAGTGTGGTCTCCATCTAGTTTACCAGCTGCAGCCTTTGCTGGACAGGGATAGCCTGACCACTCGAGTCCATGGTGTTGGTAACCCCAAGGCTGGATTGCTGTGGTGCACACTTTGGTGTTGGTAACCCCAAGGCCTGTTGTCTTTGTCCATGGAGTTTTCTTGGCAGGGATACTAGAGTGGCTTGCCGGTTCCTCCTCCAGTGGATCACGTTTGGTCAAAACTCTCCACTATGACCTGTTCATCTTGGGTGCCCTGCTCGGCATAGTTCATAGCTTCTCTGAGTTATTCAAGCCCCTTCACCACGGCAAGGCAGTAATCCATGAAGGATGACTCTTGAGAGTCGCATGGACTGCAAGAAGATCAAATGCATCCATTCTGAAGGAAATCAGCCATGAGTGCTCACTGGAAGGACAGATCCTGAAGCTGAGGCTCCAAGACTTCGGCCACCTCATGAGAAGAGAAGACTCCCTGGAAAAGACCCTGATGCTGGGAAAGATTGAGGGCACAAGGAGAAGGGGATGACAGAGGACGAGATGGTTGGACAGTGTTCTTGAAGCTACAAACATGAGTCTGACCAAACTGCGGGAGGCAGTGGAAGACAGAAGTGCCTGGTGTGCTCTGGTCCAGGGGGTCACGAAGAGTCGGATACGACTAAACAACAACAACATCCACCCCCAGAAGGACCAAGTGCATAGCTTGGGGGTCACTAGAGGCCCAAGTGTGGTCTCCATCTAGTTCACCAGCTGCAGCCTTTGCTGGGCAGGGATAGCCTGACCACTTGAGTCCATGGTGTTGGTAACCTCAAGGCTGGATTGCTGCGGTGCACACTTTGTGGGGCTGCCCTTTGAGACTGGTTTGGAAGCTCCAACTGGTGCAGAAGGCAGTGGCCAGACTGCTGCTGGGGAGACATCTGGTTGAGAACATGTGACACCATCTCCACTGACTGCCCATCTGCTACCAGAGTCAGGGCTCTTGTATTAATTTACACAACCCTGAACAGTGAATGAGCGGCTCCATCGGACAGTGGGCCGTGATAGTTATATCAGGGGGCGGCAACCTAAGGCCCATGGGCCACAAGCCTTGCTGATTTCAGTGATTCTGGTCCAGGGACTGGGAACCTGTGGCTCTCCAGAGGTTAAGAACCTAAGAGCCTGATTGCTGGATCAGACCAATGGCCCACCTGGCCAAGCATCCTGGTTCTCACAACAGCCATGGGAAACCCACAAGCAGAACCTGAGCATAAGAGCCCTCTCCACCTCTGTGATTCTATGAACCAAATTTCTCTTTCATCCTCTGACGGAATCGCCCTCCCGACGAATAATTAACGACCTGAGCCTCTGATAAGGCTCCAAGGCATGTTCCCCCATTCAGCAGAGTTTTCCAGCACCATGCGGAAGGATGAGATAGTATGAGCTACATGCTAAATAATTTTATTATCTTCTAAGCAGACAGCAAAGAAAAATACATCCTCTCTCTATGAAAGCAGAGAGCAACTGAACAACAAAGGAACAGGAAACCACTAACGTCACATCCGTCTCCCTTCTCCCGTGAGACTTCCAACAGCCTGAACTGTCTCTGGAATGTAAACAGAGCCTTGTGACTCTAAGCAGCTGCTCAGTGGCGAAACAGAAACTAACAATCCCTACTGGTGGGCTACGATGGAGGTTGGTGCATGGGGTGATTGAGATGGCTTTAGATGTCTGTCCCACCCCACCCCACCCTGCTCTCCTGATCTATGATCCTATTACCCAGTGCATTTTTTTTTCTGGGGGGACGCAGGGGTACACATACCCCTAAGCATTTTGTGAATATAAGTTTGGCCTCATTGAGGGGCAGTATTTCAATATGAGTAGGAAAATGAGAGTACCCCTAAACATATTTTCTATTAGAAAAAAAAGTACTGCTATTACCATTTGCTTCGACATCAGACCCATTGATTTCAATTGATTATCTGACTACCAAGACCGGGGGGGGGGGGTCCACCATTCAACCTTTCCGCCTTTGGGGTGACCCATACAAGTAAATGTTTCAGGAACGTCTCTCCCAGAGGGAAAACGCAGAGACAGCAATATGCAAAGCCAGGTTTTTTAATTTGGGAAAGAAAAAAATCACAGCCCAGCTGTGAAAGAAGGAAAGATGGAGGGAGGGAGGGGGGACCATTCTATGAGAAGAAGCTAAGTCATAAAAGCAGAGAACAATTAGACCTCAGAGGCAATGATGGTGTTTTCCAAAGGGCTCGGTGGAATTTATTTACTTCTTTGCTTTTACTAACGGGCTTTGCAGGGAATGAGTTTTCTCCCAACCCCTCCTGCCTTTCCCTGCTAATTGAGGGTGGGGCATTGAGCAGCCTCGATCTTCATTATGCATTGCCATCAGTGGATGACAGGTTTCTCTGCTTCCTGCCTACCCTCTCTTAGGCTCTTGATCAGAAAATGAGAGGAGTCCGGCATATTCCTCAATAGACTTAAAAAAAAATATTGAACAGGCTGCTGGAGAAGAAAGGATGTTGTAACACCAAAAGTTGTGGATATCCAACGAAGCTTAACGTTTGAATATTCAGGACAAGAAAGCACTTCTCCACACGGCATATAGTTAAACTATGGAACTTCCACAGGAGGCAGCGATGGCCCACCAGCCTAGATGGCTTTAAAGAGGAGTAGACAAATTCGTTGTCCAATGAAAGCTGGACCATAAAGAAGGCTGTTTGCCGAAGAATTGATGCTTTTGAATTATGGTGCTGGAGGAGACTCTGGAGAGTCCCATAGACTGTGAGAAGATCCAACCTATCCATTCTGAAGGAAATCAGCCCTGAGTGCTCACTGGAAGGACAGATCCTGAAGCTGAGGCTCCAAGACTTTGGCCACCTCATGAGAAGAGAAGACTCCCTGGAAAAGACCCTGATGTTGGGAAAGATGGAGGGCACAAGGAGAAGGGGACGACAGAGGACGAGATGGTGGGACAGTGTTCTCAAAGCGACCAGCATGAGTTTGACCAAACTGCGGGAGGCAGAGTAAGACAGGAGGGCCTGGCGTGCTCTGGTCCAGGGGGTCACAAAGAGGTGGATACGACTAAATGACAACAAGAACCATGGGCAGAAATCCATGTTCCTCTCAGTTGCCATTCCCTCCATTCATCCTAACCTACCTTACAGGGTTGTTGTGAATATATAATGGAGAAAACCATGTGCACCTCTGGGTCCTGAGAATCACCAAGGATACAAGGAAGGAAATGGAGTTATTTAGGACACAACTAAACGACTCAACAAGGGACGCGGGTGGGGCTGTGGGTTAAACCGCAGAGCCTAGGGCTTGCCGATCAGAAGGTCAGCGGTTCAAATCCCCACAACGGGGTGAGCTCCCATTGCTCGGTTCCTGCTCCTGCCAACCTAGCAGTTCAAAAGCACGTCAAAGTAGATAAATAGGTACCTCCAGCGGGAAGGTAAACGGCATTTCTGTGTGCTGCTCTGGCTCACCAGAAGCGGCTTAGTCATGACCCGGAAGCTGTACGCTGGCTCCCTCGGCCAATAAAGCGAGATGAGCGCCGCAACCCCAGAGTCGGCCACGACTGGACCTAATGGTCAGGGCTCCCTCTACCTCTAAATGACTAAACAACAAGAAGACAAATTTGTTGGGGAGAGGGCTATCGAAAGCTACTAGTCACGATGACTATGGTCTGTCTCTACAGTTTTGAGGCAGCAGTGCTTCTGAATACTGTACAAGTTGCTGGAGACCACGGGAGGGAAGAGGGCTCTTGTGCCCAAGCCCTGCTTGTCAGGTTCCCACAACCATCTGACTGGCCACTGTGCAGACAGCTGGAGGCTCTTCGGACACTATTTTGTTGTGTGGTGCAGAGAGGCAGAGAAGGGGAATGGATCGGTGCTCGACTTGTCTTCACGGGACCCCGGCTTGTGTTGGAACTGCTCACAGTAGCATATCTGAAATTTATTTCATGCAAACAGCGTCTAATATTTGCACTGTCGGTCTCCTGTGCTTCTTCAAATACTCTTCGTATTATCTTTCCCCCCGCTCCCGTAGCATATATTCAGGGAGGAAACCTGAGTTTGAACTATATATGTTGGAAATGAAGCTCTCACGCCTGGCTCTCTCGGTGCAGGGAAGGAAGCGTCACTCCTGAGCTTCAGGGCGATTTGCCTGCATGGGTTCCCTTATTAAAAGGAAGAAGAGGCATGGGGTAACACGGCTGGCAGGCCTTGTCTAAGGGGTTTCCCATCCTCCTAAGTCGCCACCGTTGCCCCTCCACCGCAAGGTAAGGTTTTACCTCTGAAAGAGGACAGTTTCGTGGTGCAGAGAAGAAATACTCCCATTTTATTTTAGAAGCAAGTAGTCCAATTCTCGGGACGTGGGTGGCGCTGTGGTCTAAACCACAGAGCCTAGGGCAGGGGTTGGCAAACTAAGGCCTGGGGGCCGGATCCAGCCCAATCGCCTTCTAAACCTGGCCCGTAGATGGTCCAGGAATCAGCATGTTTTTACATGAGTAGAATGTGTGTTTTTATTTAAAACACATCTCTGGGTTATTTGTGGGGCATAGGAATTCATTCATTCCCCCCCCCCCAAAAAAAGAAAATAGAGACCGGTCCTCCACAAGGTCTGAGGGACAGTGGACCGGCCCCCTGCTTAAAAAGTTTGCTTTCCCTAAGAGTTTCTGTTCTGGCTGAGAAGGTCAAATGAGATTCTCCACATGTACTATTTTATTTCATTATCTATTGGGTGTTAAAAGGTCCTCTGACCATTAGGTCCAGTTGTGACCAACTCTGGGGTTGCAGTGCTCATCTCGCTTTATTGGCTGAGGGAGACGGCATACAGCTTCTGGGTCATGTGGTCAGCATGACTAAGCCGCTGTGAGTTAAACCACTGAGCCTAGGACTTGCCATTCTGAAGGTCGGCGGTTCGAATCCCCGTGACGGGGTGAGCTCCCGTTCCTTGGTCCCTGCTCCTGCCAACCTAGCAGTTCGAAAGCATGTCAAAGTGCAAGTAGATAAATAGGTACCGCTCCGGCGGGAAGGTAAACGGCATTTCCGTGCGCTGGTCTGGTTCGCCAGAAGCGGTTCAGTCCTGCTGGCCACATGACCCGGAATCTGTACACCGGCTCCCTCGGCCAGTAAAGCGAGATGAGCGTCGCAACCCCAGAGTCGGTCATGACTGGACCTAATGGTCAGGGGTCCCTTTACCTTTACCTTTTTAGTCCAATTCTCAGGCATCTTGAATCTGTTCCAGGGCTTTTTATTCATTCAGTTTCTATCCTGTCCTTCCTCATAACAGAGCCCAGGGGAGTAAACCATAAAGCAGGACAGTAATGCAATTTTAAATGCCTGAAATAAATAAACAAACACATTTAGAAGAAGCAAGACCATCTAACAGTCATACTTCCCCACGGCTAATCATTACAAGCGTTCCCGGAACATTATCTCTCAGCCATCAAATGCCTGGGTGGACAGGAAGCTTTTAAAATATAGGAGACAGATATACCTCGCCAGGGAGGACATTCTGGAAATGGGGAGCCACCACTGAAAATGCCCTGTCATGGGTCAGCACCGACCAAGCATTGTCCAGCTGTGGCCTCTCAACAGGACATCCCCTGCTCACTGCTGGTCCTGAGATGGTGGGAAGTGAGAAGAAGTCTGAGGTAAGCCTGGAGGTAAGTCTGAGGTAAGCCAGGAGCTGAGAACCAGAAGCCATGGGGCCAGTCACTCGCCCGGGCGAAAAGGATGGACACAGAGGCAGGATCATGGAAGGTGCTGGGAGTCAGGACAAACAAATAATGTCAGAGGCCTAGAAGACTGTGGGGCTACCTTTGAAGGTGACCTGGAAACGACAGTTAATGCAGAATGCAGCAGCTAGACTGGTGACTGGGAGCGGCCGCCGAGACCATATAACACCGGTCTTGAAAGACCTACATTGGCTCCCAGGATGTTTCCGAGCACAATTCAAAGAGTTGGTGCTGACCTTGAAAGCCCTAAACAGCATCGGCCCAGTAGACCTGAAGGAGCGTCTCCACCCCCATCATTCAGCCCGGACACTGAGATCCAGCGCCGAGGGCCTTCTGGTGGTTCCCTCCCTGCGAGGAGTGAGGTTACAGGGAACCAGGCAGAGGGCCTTCTCGGTAGTGGCACCCTCCCTGTGGAACGCCCTCCCATCAGATGTCAAGGAAATAAACAACTACAGTGGTACCTCTAGATATTAACGGGATCCGCTCCAGAGCCCTGTTCGCATATAGAAGCAAACGTAACTAGCGATGGCATGTCTGTGCGTGATGTCATTTTGAGCATCTGCGCATGCGCAAGCGACGAAACCCGGAAGTAACATGCTCCATTACTTCCGGGTTGCTGCGGAGCGTAACTCGAACGCGCTCAACCCGAAGCGCATTCAACCCAAGGTATGACTGTACTTGACTTTTAGAAGACATCTGAAGGCAGTTCTATTTAGGGAAGTTTTTAAAGTTTGATGTTTTAGTGTGTTTTTAATATTCTGTCGGGAGTCGCCCAGAGTGGCTAGGGAAATATAAATAATTTATTATTATTATTATTATTATTATTATTATTATTACCATGTTGCTCAGGGCCAGGAAGCCCTCTTATCCTCCTTGCTGTCCAGGAGGACCCAATGACCACCAGAGTGGACAGAGTCACTCCAGGGTCTGGAGGGACTTTGCTGACAAAGCGCCTCTCATTCTGACCCAATCTGCACCAGGTGCTCACCTGAGTCAAGGCAGACCAGTGGTTTCAGCACCATGGATAGCTCTGAGTGAGGCATCTGATTGGGCCACAGTGAGAACAGGATGCTGGGCCTGAGATGCACCTGTGGGCCTGATCCAGCTGTAGGGCTCTTCTAATGTTTTTACCTGATTCCTCGCAGGTAATAGAAGAAGAAGAAGAAGAAGAAGAAGAAGAAGAAGAAGAAGAAGAAGAGTAGTAGTAGTAGTAGTAGTAGTTTGGATTTGATATCCCACCTTTCACTCCCCTTCAGGAGTCTCAAAGCGGCTAACATTCTCCTTTCCCTTCCTCCCCCACAACAAACACTCTGTGAGGTGAGTGGGGCTGAGAGACTTCAGAGAAGTGTGACTACCCCAAGGTCACCCAGCAGCTGCATGTGGAGGATCCGGGAAGCGAACCCGGTTCACCAGATTACGTGACTACCGCTCTTAACCACTACACCACACCCAGTTCTGGACCTGGCTGCCTTCTCCTCCTCTTCCTCCTCCCTTGGCTCTTCTCATGGGGCCATGGCACTACTTGAACTTCAATGACTTGCCCCACCTGGTCTCCAGGTCCCAGCTGCTGGTAACAACCTGGCCGAGATGGAAAAGTGCTGAAGAGTTGGGTGGGGAGAGGGTTCAATGTGCCCACCCCCGTCCATCCCCATGGCACTTCAATTTGCACATGGATTTCACACCGGTAGGTCAACCCTGTGTTTGGAAATGTGTTACTTCTACCCAGGTTTGGGCCCTAAGGGTCCTTTGGTTTTTTGTTTAAGCTGAGTTGTTGCTCTAGATGCTGCTGTTGTTGTTTTGCAAAAGGCAATCTGAGACAGACCTGAAATGACATGAGCATCCTGAATCGTAGGAAGAAGTTGCTGGCAGGTGGGGGTTGCGGGGGGGGAGTACTCACTGAGGAAATAAGCTAGCAAGCTACTGGCGGCGGGGGGTGGGGGGTGGGGGGTGGGGAGGAAGCATCCCTTCCGCTGATAAGATGAAAGCTTTTGTCCTCTGCTAACCCCTTTTAATATCTCTCGTCTTCCGGCACAGCAGCCCGCCGTATCTCTATTTATTTCCTTTTCAATATGCAGCCACCAAAGCACAAAGTTTTGTGAAGGGGTGGTGATTTCCAATCACTTCCTCAAGCTATATTGATCTCATCTGAGCAGATAATAATAATAATATAATTTTATTTATATCCCGCCCTCCCCAGCTGAAGCCGGGCTCAGGGCGGCTAACAACAATAAAAGTAACACAGTTTACATAAAATCGCAATCAATTAATTGAAATGCATTCTAAAGTCAATTCATTCTAAAATCAATTCAAAATCAAATTAATGGCACCATTGGGCTAGAGTTCTGTGAGGATTACCAAAGGAGGGGGTCAGACTGCGCCTTGGCCAAAGGCCTGGTGGAACAGCTTCGTCTTGCAGGCCCTGCGGAAATATGTCAAGTCCCTGAGGGCCCTGGTCTCTTGTGACAGAGCGTTCCACCTGATTGGGGCCACAGCCGAAAAGGCCCTGGCTCTGGTCGAGGCCAGTCTAATCTCCCTGGGGCCTGGGATCTTCAGGGTGTTATTATTTGAAGACCTTAAGGTCCTCCGTGGGCCGTAGCAGGAGAGGCAGTCCCATAGGTACAAGGGTCCTAGGCCATATAGTAATAATAATAATAATAATAATAATAATAATAATAATAATAATAATAATTTATTATTTATACCCCGCCCATCTGGCTGAGTTTCTCCAGCCACTCTGGGCGGCTCCTAATGAGTGTTAAAAACAGTACAGCGTTACATATTAAAAACTTCCCTGAACAGGGCTGCCTTCAGATGTCTTCTGAATGTCAGGTAATTATTTATCGCTTTGACATCTGATAGGAGGGCGTTCCACAGGGCGGGTGCCACCACCGAGAAGGCCCTCTGTCTGGTTCCCTGTAGCCTCACTTCTCGCAATGAGGGAACCGCCAGAAGGCCCTCGGCGCTGGATCTCAGTGTCCGGGCTGAACGATGGGGGTGGAGTATAGGGCTTTAAAGGTGCAAATCAACAGCTTGGTCGGAACTGGGGGGAGATCCAGCTTTTGAGAAGAAAAGAAATCCCCCCACACCTGTTCTTTGACTAGGGATTGCATGTTCTGGGTCAGGAGAATGCAGTTACTATATGCATGAGGCGGGGTAGGGAAGGCCCTATCTGCAGGATCCACCCACACACACACACAATTCTGAACCGGTCAGGACCTGCCAAAATCCTGATACCAGGGCTGGAGTCAGATACAGGTGAGCAACAAAGGAAGCAGGACTCTGCTGTCAATGAAGCTAACTTTTTATTCAACAAACATACAACTCAGCAACCCTTCTCAGCAGGTCTTGCCCCTATGGGGCAGTTGCCAGGACTGAAGGTCCCTGCCTTCCACCCTTTCTAAGGCTCTCTGTGATGGCCTGAGATTCGGACTCGGATGCTGAAGGGATCCCAGCCTGCACAGGATTCCCCGCCTCCAGAACCAGCTGAGCCGGGGCTGGGGCCTGAGCCTGAAGGGTCCTCACCTGTGCTGGGTCCTCAGGTGCAGGCATCAGCTGAGTCTGCTCTGGCTCCTGAGGGGATGGAGGACCCATTGCCTGCAGGTGCTCCACTCTCAGCCCCATCAGAGGAAGCTGAGGTGGCCTCTGGGTCCGGTAACCCTCCAGCCTCTCCTGAGCTGCAGAGGCTCAGGGCAGAGAGGCAGAGGGAACTAAGTTCCCGCAGGGGGGGCTCGCCTCCAGGCCAGGAGAGGCGAGTCACCTGTGGACCGTGGCCGCTCTATGCCTCAAGGCAGATAAAAGCCAGCCAGCCCCAGTCCCAAGTTACAGGAGCAACATTGTTGGTTGCTAGTTCCTGCCTGAACCCTGTCCTGCTTACCTGCCTGAGATCCTGACCTGCCCTGGCTCCCTGCTTGCAAGCCT
>JAXCMG010000041.1:1212874-1245494 GCA_034642415.1 Podarcis siculus
CTACCTGAGAAGGACAATCATGACTTCAAGGAAGATTTGGGAACTTTTTACAAACTATTTTAAAAAACAACAAAATGATTTGGACTCCTTGGCAGGTTTTGAATAAACATCCAGAAATTTATTAATAGAAAATATGACAGATAAGGTACAACTTTTAACATGCAGAGAATAATATGTGCAAACAAATCAGAGAGGGGAGCTGAGGGAAGTCTTTGGTGGGGTGGAGGATAAAAAGGGGGGAATAATGTAATTGATTATTTGGATTGATAATTTGTTTTGTTGAAATTGTCTAATAAAAATATATTTAAAAAAGAAAAAAAATGCTTCTGAGAAGGTGAGGAACCAGATATCCATCATTTTAGGAAATGCCACAGATTTTTAGTTTGTTTGGTTTTTCCTCAGAGAGGAGAACTCTGCTGTTGCTTTTGAGAAGCCTAGGTGTGAAATGCAAAGGGAATACAGGAAATACCGTATTTTTCGCTCTATAAGACTCACCAGACCACAAGACGCACCTAGTTTTTGGAGGAGGAAAACAAGAAAAAAAAAATTCTGATTCTCAGAAGCCAGAACAGCAAGAGGGATCGCTGCGCAGTGAAAGCAGCAATCCCTCTTGCTGTTCTGGCTTCTGGGATAGCTGCGCAGCCTGCATTCACTCCATGAGATGCACACACATTTCCCCTTACTTTTTAGGAGGGAAAAAGTGAGTCTTATAGAGCAAAAAATACGGTACTTGTTGTCTGAAGTAAGAAGTGAGAGGAAATTGCTGGGGAAATTGGATTTGTCCTCCTCAGAGTGGAAACATCTTGAGATGAAGAGGCTGACAAGGCATCTGTGAGAGGAAAACAGTGAGGGGGGAAGAGAAGGTCAGTTGAGGAGCTGGGAAGGGTTCAGAAAAGGGCAACTCAAGTTGGCACAACTCGCCTTTCAGGAAAGGTTGCAAGATTCGGGTTTTATTTGAGGGGGGAAGCAAGAGAAGAGGACTGAGAAGTCCTGCCTCCTGTATCCTATTTCTGCGCAAATATTGTTAAAGTTGGGGTAGGGATTGGGGGGGGGGGGGAAGAGAAATTGGATCCAGATTACATTTAAAACTACATTTATCGAATTCACACATTGTGAAAAGGTACTGTGATAGGAATTTTATGGTCTTAGATATATGGTAATGGTCTTAGATATATGGTCTTAGATATATGGTAATGTTCATAACCGCACGTACGTAGATCAGCACAGGAAGGCCAACCTGGAACCATTTTGAGTAAATGAGTTAAGCCATTTTGAGTAAAACCGAGTAAATGTTTTCTCTGCAAGGTCAAAGTCTTTTCCTTCACAAATCCTGTCTGAAGGGTATGTCTGTGTTTGAATAGGGTGTGAGCCTGTGACCTGGCCCAGGAACTAAGTATTTATCACTACAAAAGACTGGCCAGGCTCCCCAGGCAATCCAATCAAGTAAGCATTAACAGGTAACCTGCCAGACAGGAGATAATCAACGACAGGAGAAAAACAACATTCAAATTTCTGTTTTAGACCGCCTTTTCTGTGATGTAGGTGTGATGTATCTGAGGGGTGGTCTTAGGTTACACCCCTTCTGTGATGTATGTATGATGTTTCTGGGGGTGGTCTTGATCTACAGGGTGGCAATTTCAAAAGTCTTTCTAAGGCCTTGCATGCCATTTTTCTGGGTCCCTCCTCTCTCCTGCGGGTGAAGGGAGCACCCTGTTGCAACAGATCAATAAAGATCAAGCTTACTAGCTGCTTTGCTTCTCAATATTCTCTGGTTGGCCTCTGTTATTCTCTCCTACCAATAGGAAACCTATGTAAGGACTCTATATGGGCTCTTGGATACCCCATAAGGGAAAAGGGCATTTTTTGTTTACAACAGTACATAGAACCGAAACACAACCTTCAACAACCACAATTACCCAAATCCTGCAATGCGCTTATCCAACCCATGTTTACAAAAATGCACATACAGTGCTACCTCTGGATGCAAACGGGATCCGTTCTGGAGCCCCATTCGCATCCTGAAGCGAACGCAACCCATGTCTGCGTGTCTGCGTGTGCGCAGGTCGCAATTCGCCACTTCTGTGCATGCACGCGACGTCATTTTGAGCTTCTGCGCATGTGCGAGCGGCAAAACCTGGAAGTAACACGCTCTGTTACTTCCGGGTCACAGCGGAGCGCAACCCGAAAATACTCAACCTGAAGCTGCTTCAACCCGAGGTATGACTGTAGCAAGTACACATTGAATGAAAACTGAATTTGTGGACGCGAAGCTCAAAGATGCGCTGTACTAGGATATAAATTGCTGGGGCAGAAATGTGCAGTTCGGTCAAAACTGCGCCCAAAACTTTGCATGAAATTGTTGAAGGATTTCCATGAGGATTTATTTTTTAATTAACTCCTTTTGGTGCAGAAATGTAGATAACTGAATTGAAGATTGGGAAAACGGAAACTGGGAGGACTGAAATGGATGGATCTGTATCCCTCTACTCTGGTCTGAGAATGAATTAATTCGAATTCGAGAAATATTTCCAAGCGCTGCTATTTTCTAAATCAGACCCTGCTTTTACCTGAGGCCAGGTGAATCAGGTGAAAGGCCCAGCTAGAGCAAAACAACATAAGAATAGCCACTAATGGCCCATCCAGTCCAGTATCCCCTTCCCACAGTGGCCAACCTTAAAAATAGAAAGCGTCATGCTGGTGGTCAGCAAAAGAGGTTTAAAGACTCTTTCAAGGCAAATCTTTAAAAATGCAGTATAGGTAAAGGTAAAGGAACCCCTGACCATTAGGTCCAGTCATGGCCGACTCTGGGGTTGCGGCGCTCATCTCGCTTTATTGGCTGAGGGAGCCGGCATACAGCTTCTGGGTCATGTGGCCAGCAGGACTAAGCCGCTTCTGGCGAACCAGAGCAGCGCATGGAAACACCATTTACCTTCCCGCCAGAGCGGTACCTATTTATCTACTTGCACTGTGAGGTGCTTTCGAACTGCTAGGTTGGCAGGAGAAAAATGCAGTATAAACACCAACAATTGGGAAACACTTGCCTGCGAGCGCTCCAATTGGAGAACAGCCTTGACCAAAGGTGTTGTGGGCTTTGAAGACACTCGAATTCAGGACTCAAGGGAGAAATGTGCTAAGAGGAAGGCACGCTTGGCAAACCCTCACTGTGATCAACTCCTGCCAGGAAACCAATGTCCCCACTGTGGAAGGACGTGTGGATCCAGAATTGGCCTCCACAATCACTTATGGACTCACTGTTAAAACCATGTTCATGGAAGACCATCTTACTCGGCTACGAGGGATCACTGAAGAAGAAGGAGAAGCTTGTGGGAAAGCTGGAGGCACCACAAGAGTAACACTCTGCCTCCTTGCAGTTTCTTGTGACCAAAGTGATCCAGGGTCTGGAAACTAAGCCTCGCAAGGAACGGTTGAGGGAGTCTGGGGGGCTTAGCCTGGAGACTGAGAGGTGAGACTTTCAAATATGTGAAGGGCTGCCCCATGGGAGATGGAGAAAGCTTGTTTTCTGGCCCTGCAGAGGGCAGGACCTGGACCAAAGGATTCAAGTCGCAAGAAGGGAGATTTTGACTCAACATTAAGAAGAACCTTCTGCCAGTAAGAGCTGTTTGGCTGTGGAATTATGCACTTTCCCCCGAGAAACTCATAGTCATTACACTTGGGGGATTTTGTGCACTCAAAGGGGAAAGGGTAGCTTAGAACGGTGGCAGTGGCGTAGCGTGGGGGGTGCAGGGGGGGCCAGCCGCACCGGGCGCAACATCTGGGGTTAGGGCAAATCCACAGGTTAGGGGGCGCAAATCCACGGGTTAGGGGGCGCAAATTACTTGCCTTGCCCCGGGTGCTGACAACCCACGCTACTCCACTGAACGGTGGTGACTTATTATGCCTATAGGCTCCTCTGAGAAGAGAGATGCAAACTCTTGCTGATCAAGAATATAAGTTTTCCAAAAGAGTTACAGGATTTATGTACTTATTATTGGCTAGCGCTGGGACGGCTTCTCAGAAATGGGTTGCAGCTATTCACGCTGAATATGTATGCGGGAAAAGAAATGGGGGGGCTACGCAAAAGAGTTTCAGAAAATAAATCATAGGCAAACTCGGCCCTCCAGATGTTTTTTGGGACTACAATTCCCATCATCCCTGACCACTGGTCCTGTTAGCTAGGGATCATGGGAGTTGTAGTCCCAAAACATCTGGAGGGCCAAGTTTGCCTATGCCTGCATTATATACTGTATAGGCATAGGATCAGATAAAGATAAAAATAGGGGCAGTAAAGTTTAAGGAGAAAAAAAGTTACCGAAAAAAATACTATCTAGTGTCCACTCGGGGTATCAGATAGGGAAACAACCAGTTAAAAAAATCAAATACAGGGGAAATCCACACCATATAAGGCACATACAGTGGTACCTTGGTTCTCAAACTTAATCTGTTGAGGAAGTCCGTTCCAAAACCAAAGCGTTCCAAAACCAACACACGCTTTATCATAGGAAGTAATGCAAAAGGGATTAATCCGTTCTAGACTTTTCAAAGCAACCCCTAAAAGCAAACCCCTAAAACCCCTAAAGCAATTTAACATGAATTTTACTATCAGCCTTTCTCAACCTGTGGGTCCCCAGATATTGTTGAACTACAACTCCCCTCACCCCTAGCTAGCAAGGCCAGAGCTGAGGGATGATGGGAGTTGTAGTCCGACTGGGGACCCGCAGGTTGAGAACCGCTGAACGAGAGCATTGAACCATAAAATGAAAGCAATAAACAATGTACTGCAGTCACACAATCAATCAATCCGTAGCTGAAAGGGGTCCCACACAGTCACAAAAACAAAACAAAAAGAGCTGCAAAAACACAAAATAAATAGCAAAAACAGACAGACCTCAGTGTAACACTCAAATCGGAGCACGTTCGGCTTCCGAAAAAAGTTCGCAAACCGGAACACTTACTTCCGGGTTTGCAGTGTTTGGGTTCCAAGGTGTTTGAGTAGCCAGTGTGGTGTAGTGGTTAAGCGCAGTGGACTTGTAATCTGGTGAACCGGGTTCGCATCTCCGCTCCTCCACCTGCAGCTGCTGGGTGACCTTGGGCCAGTCACACTTCTCTGAAGTCTCTCAGCCCCACTCACCTCACAGAGTGTTTGTTGTGGGGGAGGAAGGGAAAGGAGAATGTTAGCCACTTTGTGACTCCTTAAAGGGAGTGAAAGGCGGGATATCAAATCCAAACTCTTCTTCTTCTTCTACCAAGGTACCACTGTACAATGCATATTTGAATCTCATGACTTCCCTAAAGGAACCCTGAGGGGACCCTGGAGGGGATGGAAATATTTGAAGAGAGTTTGGATGGCCACCTGCCAGGGATTCCTGCATTTCAGGGGGTTGGGCTGGATGACCACTTGGGGCCCCTTCCAACTCTACCATTCTATGATCAATCAGGGCTCTGCCTAGCTGTGGCTCCAGAGCTGACCCTTGCTGTTGCACAATCCAATGTTCCCCATCAATGTCCTTTTCCTCATTTGTTTGAAGATTCCCCACTCAACCAAGTTGTGTGTGTGTGTGGATGCGCGCAAATGGGGTACACTTTACGATTCCCTCTCCTTGCGAAGACAGGCTGTTAATATAATTGTCCAGCGACGACGAGCGAGCAGTTGGAAATTGTGTAGCGGGGAGATGTACAATCAGGGAGGGAGAGCCCGGGGAGGAGAATTTAAGTGGAGGTTAAGCAAATGCATTACTTTAATAACATGTAGAGACAGCCTGGGTAGTAATAAGGAGGATAAAATAAATATTGTACAAGGAAGCCACGGAATGGGAGTTTTTATCACCCAGAAAAGCCCCGTCTGCGATTTGCTTTCAATTTAGATTCTTCCCTCTCTCGCTCTCTCGCTCGCTCTTTTGTCAAAAAGCCTGGCTTCTTTATATATGGAGGGGGGTGACTGGAATTGAAAAATGGCCAAGCGCGTCCATACGTTTCTGGAGAAGAGCCTCGGTTTCTCAGAGAAAATGATCACCACGCCAAGCTCCAGGACTGTGGTGCTCAGCTGTTTGTGCACAACTCCCCCCCCCCCACAACTATTTTATAGAAACGGCACATAATTCAACCAGAAAATGGTATTTCTGGGCCTCCTACCTCTCCCACCCCCGCAATGCTACTGCTAAACCTTCTCTCTCTCTCTCTCTCTCTCTCAAAACTGGAGATAAGCCAATCTTTGAGGCTTAAAAGCTTTCTCTAAAACGGCACAGCCAATAAATATATTAATTAATAAATCCAGCGCTTGGGAAACGAATCGGCCATGGGCCATCTTTAACCCCTTTCAAGACACCTTTCCTAACAGTTAGAGAAGCAGAGGTACAGGTATCCTACTTTGTTGTTGTTCAGTCGTTTAGTCGTGTCCAACTCTTCATGACCCCCTGGACCAGAGCACACCAGGCACTTCTGTCTTCCACTGCCTCCCGCAGTTTGGTCAAACTCATGCTGGTAGCTTCGAGAACACTGTCCCACCATCTCGTCCTCTGTCGTCCCCTTCTCCTTGTGCCCTCCATCTTTCCCAACATCAGGGTCTTTTCCAGGGAGACTTCACTTCTCAGGAGGTGGCCAAAGTATTGGAGTCTCAGCTTCAGGTTCTGTCCTTCCAGTGAGCACTCAGGGCTGATTTCCCTAAGAATGGAGAGGTTGGATCTTCTTGCAGTCCATGGGACTCTCAAGAGTCTCCTCCAGCACCCCTTCATGGATCACTGCCTTGCCGTGGCGAAGGGGCTTGAATAACTCAGAGAAGCTATGAGCTATGCTGTGCAGGGCCACCCAAGATGGACAGGTCATAGTGGAGAGTTTTGACCAAACGTGATCCACCTGGAGGAGGAACCGGCAAGCCACTCCAGTATCCCTGCCAAGAAAACCCCATGGACAAAGACAACAGGTATCTTACTTAGTGATCCAAAAACAACCCTTTCCTGGGTTGAGGGGCAGATTGGACTGGGGTGCCCCTCTCAGCACACTCTGGCAAGGCTGTGAAATAATGCCAGTGTTGTTCCACTGCTATGGGGCTCCCCCTTTTGCCCACTGAGCATGCAAGTGTGGGCTGCAATTGCCATCCGCGAAGGGGGGGGGAGAGACGATTTGATCCCTTCTCAAGTTCTAGGCTGGCATAGTGATCTGTTGCCGGCTTCAGCTTCCGCCTGGCTGGCATGCTCAGTAAAGTTGCAAACGCCAAACCGCTCTGCTAAACTCTGTTGGGTTAATGAATCAAGGTTAGGATTGCACACAAAACTCATATAACCCACCCCTCTCATCTGAGGCTGCATTCACACAATGCAGTTACAGCGGTGTGATAACAATTTAAACTAGGCTTCCTCAAACTCGGCCCTCCAGATGTTTTAAGACTACAATTCCCATCATCCCTGATCACTGGCCCTGCTAGCTAGGGATCATGGGAGTTCTAGTCCCAAAACATCTGGAGGGCCGAGTATGATGTAAACAGTCATGGCTTCTTCCCCCCAGAGAATTCTGGGAGCTGCAATGTTGTTGTGGTTACATAAAATTTATATACAGCTGATCATGGTGGGGGGGACCTGAAAGCGGTTTACAGAGAGAATAAAACAATAACATGATCAATTAAAAAGAGTGATTTAAAGATAAGCTAAAAAAACAAAACAAAACCCAGATTAAAACTCTGAAATATACTCAGAGTCGAGAGTGGATATCATGCTCTTTATTCAGCTCATAATGGTGAGAAGGAATGAATGTCCCCTCAAAGTATCTGTTTTATGTACATGATTTACACAATGGGCTGCACATGATTGGCTAATTCTGGAATTCTCCTGTAGGCCAATCAGGTTGTGGATTCACTTCCATCTGGAGCTGGATAGGGTGGCTCCTGCAGACCAATCATACTGCTGCATTGTTCTAGGACCAATCAGACTGCTGCATTTTGGATCCTATTCAACTCAGTACATAACAAACTCACATCCACATTCTACATGCCTGGATAGGCTTGTCTAAACCGAAATGTTTCCAGCAGGAGAATAGGCAGGGAGTTCCAAAGTGCAGTTCCTAATAAAGACTCATTCTCACAGGTAGGTAAGTTGAGAGAGGCTTTATATGTACCTGGCGCTGCAGCAAATAAATAAATAAATAAATAAATAAATAAATAATAATAATAATAATTTATTATTTATACCCCGCCCATGTGGCTGGGTTTCCCCAGCCACTCTGGGCGGCTTCCAACAGAACACTAAAATACAATAACCTATTAAACATTAAAAGCTTCCCTAAACAGGGCTGCCTTCAGATGTCTTCTAAAAGTCTGGTAGTTGTTTTTCTCTTTGACATCTGATGAGAGGGCGTTCCACAGGGCAGGTGCCACCACCGAGAAGGCCCTCTGCCTGGTTCCCTGTAGCTTTGCTTCTCGCAGCGAGGGAATCACTAGAAGGCCCTCGGTGCTGGACCTCAGTGTCCTGGCTGGATGATAGGGGTGGAGACGCTCCTTCAGGTCTATTGGGCCAAGGCTGTTTAGGGCTTTGAAGGTCAGCACCAACACTTTGAATTGTGCTCGGAAACGTCCCAAGAGCCAATGTAGTTCTTTGAGGACCGGTGTTACATGGTCTTGGCAGCTGCTCCCAGTCCCCAGTGTAGCTGCCGCATTCTGGATTAGTTGTAGTTTCCGGGTCACCTTCAAAGGTAGCCCCACGTAGAGCGCATTGCAGTAGTCCAAGCGGGAGATAACCAGAGCATGCACCACTCTGGTAGCCCCACATAGAGCGCATTGCAGTAGGTTTCTGAGCAAAGTCATTACAGGCTGACAGGTCCTTGCTTCTGCCAGCAATCCTGCTGCCACATTCCACACTGCCATTCGCTAAGGGTGCTGAGAGTTGCATGCATACCCCTCACGACAATTCTGGGAATGGGTTAGCAAGCAACCAGGGTCTGATTTCAGCGGCCGCTTAAATTCCCCACAATTCCCTTCATATAGCGTTGCACCCAACTACCGTATTTTTTGCTCTATAAGACTCACTTTTTCCCTCCTAAAAAGTAAGGGGAAATGTGTGTGCGTCTTATGGAGCGAATGCAGGCTGCGCAGCTATCCCAGAAGCCAGAACAGCAAGAGGGATTGCTGCTTTCGCTGCGCAGCGATCCCTCTTGCTGTTCTGGCTTCTGAGATTCAGAATAATTTTTTTCTTGTTTTCCTCCTCCAAAAACTAGGTGCGTCTTGTGGTCTGGTGCGAAAAATACGGTAAGTTTTACCTACGAGACCGGCTTGCCCCACAAGCACCCACTCAACTGCTTCGACAACGGAATTGGCACTTTTGCAGCTGCCGTGTAAAATACCTGCACCAATCTTCGAGAACTTGGTTGTTTATTGCGGCAGCACCTGCGCTTTGTACTCTCTGCCTATTGATATCAGGCAGGTGCTTTCATTGTGTTCTTCTGGGCGACTGCTGAAGACATCCTGATTTAGACAAAACCTGTCGTGATGCTTAGGAAGCTTGTGTGAGTTTTAATTTGTGTTAGTCTGTTCCAGGTTTTCCCAAACTTTGGGTCTCCAGCTGTTTTCAGACCACCGTTCCCATCATCCCTGACCACTGGTCCTGCTAGCTAGGGAGAGAGACGCGAGTGGCACCGTGGTCTAAATCACTGATGGTTCTTGGGCTTGCCGATCAGAAGGTCGGCGGTTCGAATCCCCACGACGGAGTGAGCTCCCATTGCTCTGTCCCAGCTCCTGCCAACCTAGCAATTCGAAAGCACACCAGCACAAATAGATAAATAGGTACAACTGCAGCGGGAAGGTAAACAGCAGTTCCATGCACTCTGGTTTCCGTCACGGTGTCCCGTTGCGCCAGAAGCAGTTTAGTCCTGCTGACCACATGACCTGGAAAACTGTCTGTGGACCACCGCCGGCTTCCTCGGCCTGAAAGCGAGATGAGCGCCGCAACCCCAGAGTCGCCTTTGACTGGACTTAACCGTCCAGGGGTCCTTTACCTTTTTACTTTTTGCTAGCTAGGAATGTTGTAGCTCAAAAGCAGCTGGAGACCCAGTTTGGGAAACCCTGGTCTATTCTATTGTAGTTTTAACTTTCTGTATGTTTTAAAGTTAGATTCATTTATTTTCAGCGATCGCTTTAATATTTTTAAAAATATTTTTTTGCAAAAAACAAACAAACCCCAAATCAAGTGGCATATAAATTCTGTGAAACAAATAACTCTTACTCATTGTAGACCCGCTGAAATTGAAGGGCATGACAAACCTAGGTAAAATTTAGTTGAGTGAAACCTGCAGGGTGATTCTGGGGCATTGTGGGAAATTTAAATGGCTGCCTTGCGCTCACCTCAGAGCAGGGCAGATTTAAGGGGCATCGGGAGATGCTTCAGCTGGCATTCAAAAACCCGCCCCTTTGGTGCTTTCACCGATTTTTCCAGAGCATCCAAGCCTTCATTCGTTTTGATTTATTAAACAGGACTTCTTCTTCTTCCTCTTCTCTTTCTCAGGGCAACACTGTTAATTTAAAATATCTCATTCCCAGCCCTCCCGACTTAACGACACATAAACAACGTAACAAAAACAGGCCGCCAGCTCATTACAACCGTTTATGAAATATTAAAAGGCTTTAAAAGAGAGGGAGAATAAATTAAATTATGTAGCACTGTACCTTCCACCCTTTTTATAGATATATTAAGCGACAGAAAATGCTTCAAAGAAATATAAACTCTGGGAAATATGAAACATCGCCCCGATGGGACCTATTCTAGAGACGCAATCCCAGCTATGCCTACTTGAAAGTAAACCTCAGGATTTCTATTAAAGATAAAGGGACCCCTGACCATTAGGTCCAGTTGTGACTGACTCTGGGGCTGCGGCGCTCATCTCGCTTTATTGGCCGAGGGAGCCGGCATACAGTTTCCGGGTCATGTGGCCAGCAGGACTAAGCCGCTTCTGGCGAACCAGAGCAGCGCACGGAAACACCGTTTACCTTCCCGTCGGAGTGGTACCTATTTATCTACTTGCACTTTGAGGTGCTTTCGAACTGCTAGGTTGGCAAGAGCAGGGAACGAGCAATGGGAGCTCACCCCGTCGCGGGGATTCGAACCGCCGACCTTCTGATCGGCAAGTCCTAGGCTCAGTGGTTTAAACCACAGCGCCACCCACGTCCCAATAGGATTTCTATTACACTCAGGTATATATATCCGAGTCATTTGCAGAAGCCTGACCTACCTTATGGGGTCGTTGTGAAGTCTGAGGAAGGTGTGGCCCTGCGGAAGATGCTAGCCCAGCCAGCATGGCCAATGGGGGGGGGGGAGGCTTAAGCCTGCTGCTAACATCTGCAAGGCCACAGCTACAGCAACCCTGTAAGATAGTCTGAGGAATAGAACCTCAACCTAAAAGTTCCTAGAGAATAGTTTGAGGGGGCTGAGGTCTTTTTTGATCTTTGCAAATTCATGCGGGGAAAGGCCATCACGCACTAACTTCGCTTCATAGCTCAAATCTGCAGATGACACCAAACTGGGAGGGGTAGCTAATGCCGCAGAAGACAGAATCAGAATTCAAAATGACCTTAACAGTTTGGAGAACTGGGCGCAAGCTAACAAAATGAATTTCAACAGGGACAAATGTAAGGTTCTGCACTAAGGCAGGAAGAACCAGATGCAAAAATATAGGACAGGGGACACCTGGCTTACTAGCTGTACGTGTGAAAAGGATCTAGGGGTCTTAGTGGACCACAAGCTGAACTTGAGTCAACTGTGTGATGCAGCAGCTAAAATAGCTAATGCTATTCTAAGCTGCATCAACAGAAGTCTAGTGTCCTCTCTGTTCTGCCTTGGTCAGACCACACCTGGAATACTGTGTCCATTTCTGGGCACCATAGTTTAAAAAGGATATTGACAAGCTGGAAGGTGGGCAGAGGAGGGAATCCAAGATGATCAAGGATTTGAAAACTAAGCCTTATGAGGAGCGCTTGAAGGAGCTGGCTTATGGTGTTGGAGGAGACTCTTGAGAGTCCCATGGACTGCAAGAATATAAAACCTCTCCATTCTTAAGGAAATCAGCCCTGAGTGCTCACTGGAAGGACAGATCCTGAAGCTGAGGCTCCAAGACTTTGGCCACCTCAGGAGAAGAGAAGACTCCCTGGAAAAGACCCTGATGCTGGGAAAGATGGAGGGCGCAAGGAGAAGGGGACGACAGAGGACGAGATGGTGGGACAGTGTTCTCGAAGCTACCAATATGAGTTTGACCCAACTGCGGGAGGCAGTGGAAGACAGGAGTGCCTGGCATGCTCTGGTACAGGGGGTCATGAAAAGTCGGACACGACTAAACGACAAAACAACAACAACAATGTTTAGCCCGGAAAAGAGGAGACTGAGAGGAGATATGATAACCATCCTCAAATATCTTAAGGGCTGTCACATGGAGGAGGGAGCATGCTTGGTTTTTTTCCTGCTCTGGAGGGTAGGACTCGAATCCATGGCTTCAAGTGGCAAGAAAGGAGATTCTGACTATACAGAAAACGGGGGGGACAGGGACTTTCTGTCAGTAAGAGCTGTGGAACAGACTCCCATGAGAGGTGGTGGGCTCTCCTTCCTTGTAGGTTTTTAAGCAGAGGTTGGATGGCCTTCTGTCATGGATGTTCGAGCCGAGATTCCGGTATTGCAAGGGGTTGGGCTGGATGACCCCCGGGGTCCCTTCCAGCTCTAAGATTCTGTGATTCTATGGGCACAACCCCTCGTTATATATTGCATAGCAGATTGCAGTTTCAGTTAATTAAAAGGTACTTTACTCGTTGACAACCTTTCTTTCCTCCCTAGGCTCTGGTCTGTCTGTCTGTCTGTCTCTATCCAAACCCTTTTGACAACCTGACCGCCCCCCACCATTGTTATTTTTATCTCCAAAGGAAATCGGATGACACCTTCTACCTCTAGACCAGAGGTGTCATTATAATAGGAACCGTTGTGACACATACAAAGGCATGCGCACACAGAGGCGAAAGCATGAATTCCAAACATTTCCCCCCGTGTAGCGATCAGAGAGATCCAAACCACCCCCACCCCCCAAAAAAACCAGAAGCTCAAAGCCATTTTTAACGGGGCGCTCCGTCTCCCAATGATTAATTCCAGCCAGAGCGCTATTAAGAAGCTGGGGGAGGATTAAAGTCTTCATTAATAGCTGTTTTTAAACCTGTTCCTTCCACGCCAAGCCTGTTTCCACCACCCACCCCCCTCCCGGGGGGGGAAAAGGAAGCTTTCAGGGAGCTGGAAAAAGAAAGGTGAAATTGCCAAGGAAACCAGAAATCAAGTGGGCTGGGAGAAGCGGGCAACGCGATCCAAGATTGCGGCCCTTTCCTGTGGAAGGTTAATTTCTTGTTTACCCTCCCCAAATGCGAGGTGCATGGGAGATGTGCAGCCCAGTGGCGTAGCGTGGGGGGTGCAGGGGGGGCCGGCCACACCGGGCGCAACATCTGGGGTTAGGGCAAATCCATGGGTTAGGGGGCGCAAATCCACAGGTTAGGGGGCGCAAATCCACGGGTTAGGGGGCGCAAATTACTTGCCTTGCCCCGGGTGCTGACAACCCACGCTACGCCATTGGTGCAGCCTTCGTGGCACATGCAAAAGTGATGTGTGTGCTTCAATGGGAGGGCAGGGTGAGGTGGGAGACAGGACAGATGCAGATGGAGGAAATCGCTAGGAGATGGAGAGCGTGAGAGACCCCGGGTTGAAGAATGGACCCCTCCGGAGGATGCGCCCCCGGGTCTCCCATTCAGCTTTATTTAAATGGAGCCTTCCGCCCTCTGAAAGGGCTGCGATTAATATCGGAGGCCGATCGATTTCCCCTTCAGCGAAGCCACCGAGGCGTTTGACTGTTTTGAGATCTCAATTATTTAGTTGTTTCTTCTTATTATTTCGCCATTGACAACCCAGAGTCTGCTCTGAGCGAAACGAGCAGGGGCTCTCTGGGGAGCTGGGTGGGGTGGTGCCTAAGGGATGCTTTTACAAGCTAACCCCCCCCCCCCAAACATACACTCAGGGGTGGTGGACGAAACATTTTGCTTCCCCTCCGTCCCTCTGTATGGACTGCATTCACACAGCAGTTCGCTCCAACATTTTAATAATAATAATAGAGTGGAACCTTGTTTGTCAAACATTCAGGTTCCAAAGCATTCGACAACCGAGGCACGGCTTCCCATTGGTCGCAAGAGCTTCTTGCACTCAGCAGAAGACGCATCGCATGTTCGAGTTCTGAAAAACGTTCAAAAACGGAAGCATTTACTTCTGGGGTTTTGGCATTTGAGAACCAAAATGTTCGACAATGGAGGCGTTCGGAAACTGAGGTTCCACTGTAGTAGTAGTAGTTGTTGTTGTTGTTTAGTCGTTTAGTCGTGTCCGACTCTTTGTGACCCCCTGGACCAGAGCACGCCAGCCCCTCCTGTCTTCCACTGCCTCCCGCAGTTTGGTCAAACTCATGCTGGTCACTTCGAGAACACTATCCAACCATCTCGTCCTCTGTCGTCCCCTTCGCCTTGTGCCCTCCATCTTTCCCAACATCAGGGTCTTTCCCAGGGAGTCTTCTCTTCTCATGAGGTGGCCAAAGTATTGCAGCCTCATCTTCAGGATCTGTCCTGTCCTCAGGGCTGATTTCCTTCAGCATGGATAGGTTTGATCTTCTTGCAGTCCATGGGACTCTCCAGAGTCTCCTCCAGCACCAGAATTCAAAAGCATCCATTCTTCGGCGATCAGCCTTCTTTATGGTCCAGCTCTCACTTCCATACATCACTCCTGGGAAAACCAGAGCTTTAACTATACAGGCCTTTGTTGGCAAGGTGATGTCTCTGCTTTTTAAGATGCTGTCTAGGTTTGTCATTGCTTTTCTCCCAAGAAACAGGCGTCTTTTAATTTCGTGGCTGCTGTCACCATCTGCAGTGATCATGGAGCCCAAGAAAGTAAAATCTCTCACTGCCTCCATTTCTTCCCCTTCTATTTGCCAGGAGGTGATGGGACCAGTGGCCACGATCTTCGTTTTTTTGATGTTGAGCTTCAAACCATATTTTGCGCTCTCCTCTTTCACCCCCATTAAAATGTTCTTTAATTCCTCCTCACTTTCTGCCATCAAGGTTGTGTCATCTGCATATCTGAGGTTGTTGATATTTCTTCTGGCAATCTTAATTCCGGCTAGGGAATTAGTAGTAGTAGTAGTAATATAATCAGTAGTAGTAGCAGCACCTTGCCTGTCTGACTGATTTGCCCCAGCCACTCTGGGCAGCTTATAAAAACACAGCAAGGCATCAAACATTAAAAACTTCCCTATGCATTGCTGCCCTCAGTTGTCTTCTAGAAACTATATAGTTGTTTATCTCCTTGACATCTGATGGGCGCCACTACCAAGAAGGCCCCCTGCCTAGTTCTCGGTGACTTCGCTTCTCGCAGTGTGGGAACGGACAAAAGGCCCTCAGAGCTGGACCTCCGTGTCCAGGCTGAACGACGCGGGTGGAGATGCTCCTTCAGGTATACTGGGCCACGTTAAGACTGGGCCATTTTTGGGGGGAAGCTGCCCCATGTGTAAAACACCATGCTAGCATCTTGAGAAGAACAGTATTGGCACATTTCTTTCCTCTTGGGTACAGGTGGCCTGGGAGTCTGATTCGGAGGCTGAGCCCGAGGAATCCCAGCCTGCAGAGGAGTCCCCGCCTCCAGGGCCGGCTGAGCCAGGGCAGGCCCTTGAATCTGAAGGGCCTGCACCTGTGCCGGGTCCTCAGGATGAATCCACCAGATGAATCCACTCTGGCTGCGGTGGTGATTGAGGACCCATTGCCTGCAGGTGCGCCTCTCCCAGCCCTGTCAGGGGAAGGTGAGTCTCCCCCTGGGTCCAGTAACCCTCCAGCCTCTCCTGAGCTGCAGAGGCTCAGGACAGAGAGGCGGAGGGAACTGGTTTCTCCCAGGAGGAGTGCTCGCCTTAAGGCCAGGAGAGGCGGGTCACCTGTGGGCCGGGACCGCCCCTGGCCTCAGAGAAGATAAAGGCCAGTCAGCCCAGTCCCAGGTTGCGGGAGCAACGAAGTTGGAAACCTGTTTCTTCCAGCACCCAGCCCTGTTCTTCCAGAGTTCACGACCTTGCCCGGCTCCTCGCTTTGGACCCCGCTTCGCCCTTGGTGGACAGTCTCCACACTCTCGACCCAGAACCGGACACTGACCACGCCTCACAGTAACCTCCCCCGGGACCAGCACAGGTGCTGTTTTGCATACATGAGCAAAGGCACTCAAATCCTGGACGTCAGCTGACTGTACCTAATCTTTGGGTTCCCACAGGAGACAGTGATGGCTGCTAACTTGCTGCTAGAGGCAGCCATGGGTCTGAAAGCCAGCTGTTGGAAACCGCAGGAGAAGAGAGGGCTCTTGGGCTCAGGTCTTGCTTGCCAGCTCTCCACAGGCACCCGGTTGACCTTGTGAGAATGGGTCTCTGGAATACAGGTATGTTCACCCACAGAACCAGTCCCAATGGGCGGCAGCCAGAACTGGTGACGACCAGGTTGCTTCTGAGCACAAACAGAGTGGGTTCCACACAACTACAATTAAGTGGCAGAACATCCATATCACAAGGTGTTACCTCTAGGGAGGCCTCCGCTTTCTCCCATGAAAAGAATGGGGAAAGAAAGTCACGGCAGAAAAGGGGTCTTTTCAGGTGTGAGCAGGATCGCCTGAGTTAAAGGCTAGTCCCTCACCGTCATGCTGAATGTCAGCTCTCTGAGTGAGATTTAAACTGGCATTTTCCTCGGTGCCTCAGGTAGAAATCGTCTTACAAACTCTCTCTCTCCCTTTTCTTTTTATTAATGTTGTATTTTGTTCATTGCAGTCTGCTTTCTGGGGAATGAGTGATGGTCTCTATGTCTCCCTTCCGCAGGAGGTTGTTTATCTTTTCAAAGGACAATCTAACAAGTGTGTGAGTGTGTGAAGATTGGACAGCCCTCACCGTGTGTGTGTGTGTGTGTGTGTGTGTGTGTGTGTTTTGGCATATAAAGAAAGGGGGATTTTTCTACATAAATTCTATCAACAAAGTTAACTCAACTTGAACTCTCGTTTTGTATGACACCTAAAACTCAGGAGGAGGAAAAATGGAACAGAAGAAAGAAAGGAAAAAGATAAGTGAGAAAGGAAGAAAAGAAAGGAAGAATAATACACCTGTTTAATTTAAACGTCCTCCAGCGCTTATGTTGTTTTGTTGAAGAGTGAACTCTGCCATCTCTTTCTTAAAAAAAACATAAATGGAAAAAAAACCGTCCTGCGAGGAAGGATGGGGGAGCAATTCAATTCAGTCTGCATTTAAATGTGGGCGGTGCTGTGGGTTAAGCCACAGAGCGTAGGACTTGCCGATCAGAAGGTCGGCGGTTCGAAGCCCCACGACGGGGTGAGCTCCCGTTGCTTGGTCCCTGCTCCTGCCAACCTAGCAGTTCAAAAACATGTCAAAGTGCAAGTAGATAAATAGGTACCGCTTCAGCGGGAAGGTAAACGGTGTTTCCGTGTGCTGCTCTGGTTCGCCAGAAGCAGCTTAGTCATGCTGGCCACATGACCCGGAAGCTGTACGCCGGCTCCCTCGGCCAATAAAGCGAGATGAGCGCTGCAACCCCAGAGTCGGTCACGACTGGACCTAATGGTCAGGGGTCCTTTTACCTTTAACATACATAAATGCATTGCCTTAAAAGTGCTTTGCAGAAAATGGGTGTATTAGGCAAAACTGCATCTGCCGAAATGTTTATATTTTGAGCCATTCTGAAATGGATGTAGAAATGTGAAGAACCGGAAATTGGGGGGGGGGGTGAGAAACTGGGAGATCACAAAACCAAATGATTCGCCTATCCCTACCTACGACTATCTCCAGGCTGCATCACCTGAAGTCTAGTGCCAAAATCAAGGGAGCCCTAAGTCAGACCCCACCTGGAATACTGTGTCCAGTTCTGGGCACCACAATTTAAGAAGGATGTTGACAAGCTGGAACATGCGACCAAGATGATCTGGGGTCTGGAAACCAAGCCTTATGAGGAATGGTTGAAGGTGACTTGGCAGCCATCTTCAAGTTTCTTAAGGGCTGCTGGGTGGAAAATGGAGCCTCCTAAATAACTCCATTTCCTTCTCTTTTATCCTTGGTGATTCTGAGGACCCAGTGGTGCACATGGTTTTCTCCATTTTATAGTCACAGCAACCCTGTGAGGTAGGTTAGGATGAATGGAAGGAATGGCAACTGAGCGGAACATGGATTTCTGTCCATGGTTGTTGTTGTTGTTTAGTCGTTCAGTTGTGTCCGACTCTTCGTGACCCCATGGACCAGAGCACGCCAGGCACTCCTGTCTTCCACTGTCTCCTCCAGCACCATAATTCAAAAGCGTTCCACCAGGTCGGAGCCATCACTGAAAAGGCCCTGGCCCTGGTGGAGGATAGTCTGACTTCCTTAGGGCCCGGGACCTTTAAACTGTGGTTATTCATGGACCTTAAGGTCCTCTGTGGGGCATACCAGGAGAGGCAGTCCCATAGATAAGAAGGCCCTAAGCCCTCGTAGAATGCTGTGTGCATTTTATTCTATTTAGCTACTGTTGATTTCCTGAATAGTTTTAAATATTTGTCAGGGAGTCTGTTGGAAGCCCAGAGACAACAACAGCTGGCTGGGTCAAGTGGCTTCGACAGAGTTCTTGTGATGGCCTGGGATTCGGACTCGAATGCTGAACCTGAGGGATCCCAGCCTGCACAGGATTCCCCAGCTCCGGAACCAGCTGAGCCAGGGCTGGGGCTTGAGCCTGAAGGGTCCTCACCTGTGCTGGGTCCTCAGGTGCAGGCACCAGCTGAGTCTGCTCTGGCTCCTGAGGTGATGGAGGACCCATTGCCTGCAGGTGCTCCACTCTCAGCCCCGTCAGACGAAGCTAAGGTTGCCTCTGGGTCCGGTAACCCTCCAGCCTCTCCTGAGCTGCAGAGGCTCAGGGCAGAGAGGCGGAGGGAACTAAGTTCCCGCAGGAGGAGTGCTCGCCTCCAGGCAAGGAGAGGCGAGTCACCTGAGGATCGGGGCCGCCCTATGCCTCGGGGCAGATAAAAGCCAGCCAGCCCCAGTCCCAAGTTGCGGGAGCAACATTGTTGGTTGCTAGTTCCTGCCTGAACCCTGTCTTGCTTTCCTGCCTGAGCTCCTGACCTGCCCTGGCTCCCTGCTTGCAAGCCTGTTCCTGACTTCACCCGACTCCCAGCCCTGCACCCAGCTTCAGCTACTACAGACTGCCTCTACATTGCACCTTTGACTATGGACCAGACTTGGACCTCGCCTCTCAGGTGACCCACAGGACCAGCACAGTTCTCATGCCAAGGCAGATTGGAGACCCACACTATTCCTGCATTGCGGGGGGGGGGGGTGTCTCTCCCAACTCTACTATTCTATGATTCTATGAGCCCCAGCAGATGCATTCAGCCACTTTGCAAAAGGTCCTCTCTTGACGCACAGAAAGTTGCTTCTGCCCACGAATCTCCACCGCTGGACTGTTTCTTTTCAAGCCCGGCTCACCTCTGCATTATGATCCAAAGCTTCTGTTCCTCAGAGTCCACAGGAGCCAGCGGCTAGCACAAATTGGACTGCTATCAAGTTCTCGCTGCGAAAAAGGACTTGCTTTCAAAACAGAGTCCAGAAAGCCCGAGGAAATGGTGGGGGGGAGGGGAGGGTGAGATAAATAAATGCCTAAGAATGGAGAGGAACTGGTCATACAGAAAGTCTAATGGGTTCTTTTTGTGCTCATTTCCGCCCCAGGTTGGATAAACTGGCATGTTGACCATTAGCGATAGTTCCTTCCATAAGCCGAAGAAAGTGGCCCGAAAAAACATTTTTCTTTGCAGTTAGTTCTCTAAGCCGGTTCCTGAAAGTCCTTGATGGTGTGGTAAACGGAATATAAAACCACCTCTGTCCTGTCCAAAATAAGACCTTTGGTTGGCACCCATCTGTCTCAAGAGGGTTATAGTTATCTCCCGCTTGGACTACTGCAATGCGCTCTACGTGGGGCTACCTCTGAAGGTGACCTGGAAACTGCAATTAATCCAGAATGCGGCAGCTAGACTGGGGACTGGGAGTGGCCGCCGGGACCACATAACACCGGTCCTGAGAGATCTGCATTGGCTCCCGGTACGTTTCTGAGCACGATTCAAAGTGTTGGTGCTGACCTTGAAAGCCCTAAACAGCCTCGGTCCAGTATATCTGAAGGAGCGTCTTCACCCACATCGTTCAGCCCGGACACTGAGATCCAGCACCGAGGGTCTTCTGGCGGTTCCCTCATTGCAAGAAGTGAGGTTACAGGGAACCAGGCAGAGGGCCTTCTCGGTCGTGGCGCCTGCCCTGTGGAACGCCCTCCTAGCAGATGTGAAGGAAATAAGCAGCTATCTTCTCTTTAAAAGACATCTGAAGGCAGCCCTGTTTAGGGAAGTTTTTAATATTTAATGCTGTATTGTTTTTAACACTTGATTGGGAGCCGCCCAGAGTGTCTGGGGAAACTCAGCCAGAGGGGCGGGGTATAAATAATAAATTTATTATTATTATTATTATTATTATTATTATTATTATTATTAGATACAACGGAGTCCACCTCCGGGAGTGAAGTCAAACTGCTGCATTAGCAGCACTGAAGTGACTTCGCTGGGGCGCAAGGTTCTGGGCCACCCATACAACAAGACCCAGTGGCGTAGCGTGGGTTGTCAGCACCCGTGGCAAGGCAGTGAGAGAGAGTGAGTGAGCCAGGTAGGGGCAGAGAGCTGCGAGTGCGAGCACGCCCCCCCCAGATGTTGCGCCCGGTGCGGCCGGCCCCCCCTGCACCCCCCACGCTACGCCACTGACAAGACCCCCCTCTTGACCTCCCTGATGTGGTCCAAAGGAAAGGAGAGCAAGATATTTGGCACCAGCTTGGCCGCAGAAGTTGCCAGAAAGAGGCATACAAGGTGCCATCCAACCGTCTTAGGGATTTGTGTTTACTTCTGAGCCTTTTCTTCTCCCAAAGATCTCCCACAAGGCAGTGGAGATTTAGGATCAGAGTTTTCCTTCTCCTAGATGAGCTACCTTCCCAGGTTGGGGAGTCCCATGTGCCCTTCTCTTCCCTCTACGGCACATGCAGAAACCACTTTCTTGACCACTTTCTTGGACTCATTATTGGTCTCTTCCGCTCAATCCACCAGAGCTTGTCTTTGCATGCAGGGGAAGCCCCTAACTCACGGAGGGTTTGAGACCCATTGGCTACTCTTGCCTGGGTAGACGGCCAGTCAAAGCCATTCCTGGGCTTGTGGCTGCTGTTGCATGCTGACTGTCATGGTCCAGTTCACGGGCGAAGTCCCGGCTGGGGATGTCGGCACCGGGGGCAAGATGGCGGGGTGGGAGCAGAAACGGGAGTCCAGAAGCCAGGAGTCAGGAAGCCAAGGGTCCGAGAGTCAGAGAGCCGGGAGTCAAGAAGCCAAGAGTCTAAGGGTCAGGAAGCAGGGAGTCACGAAGTCAGGGGTCCGAAGGTCAGGAAGCAAGGAGTCACAAAGTCAGGGGTCCGAGGATCAAGAAGCAAGGAGTCACAAAGTCAGGGGTCCGAGGATCAAGAAGCAAGGAGTCACAAAGTCAAGGGTCCGAGGATCAAGAAGCAAGGAGTCACGAAGTCAGGGGTCCGAGGATCAGGAAGCAAGAAGCCAAACGCAGCAAGGCAGGAAACGCGTTGCTGTGGCAAAGAGCCGAAGGGAAATGCTGACCTTATATCCCTTCCCGGCTCTTGCCACCAGGTGCTGTGAGTTACCAAGCGGCCTCACCTGTGCGGCTGCACCTTGCCTCTCCAGAACAAACTTAGGAAGGCCCCAGTCCTACTGGTCACAGGGCCTGGCTCCTGCACGCACACCTGACACTGACATCATCTAGGAGCCACAGGTGTGAGCTAAGTGCAGGGTGGGGACCAAAGGTGGACAGACTACCCCAGAAGGAGCATGATGTGTCTCCCCCCAGAGGTACCACCCCTCCTCATAAAGGTAAAGGACCCCTGGACGGTTAAGTCCAGTCAAGGGCAACTATGGGGCTGAAGCGCTCATCTTGCTTTCAGGCTGAGGGAGCCGGCGTTGGTCCATAGACAGCTTTTCTGGTCATGTGGCCAGCAGGACTAAACCTTGCAGACACAAGGCCCCAGGTCAGGGCCGGATTAAGTCTGATGAGGCCCTAAGCTACTGAAGGTAACGGGGCCCTTTATATGTCCAGCTGTCCTTTGTCAACAACAAATTGTCGCTGCTTTTTGCTGTATGGTAAGTTATGGACCTAATAGGTATCTAAAGCCATTTGCACATAACAAAATATGTATTTTATCAAAGTAATTGTTGAACTGAAATACAATTGGAAATGTACATCCTGTTTTGTTTTCCCTTTAATTTTTTTTTGGGGGGGGGCCCAGGAGAGTGGGGCCCTAAGTTTGTTTAGCTTATACGTAAATCCGGCACTGACCCAGCTATGGCTAGGAGTGAACCCTGAGGCTGCTGCAAGTCAGTGTAGACTATATTAAGCAAGGTAGACCAATGGTCTGGTTTTTGTGTAAGGCACTTTCCTATGTTTCTTGAGTGAAAATTTCTCAGAAGGGGGTGGGTGGGTGTCCCAGATGTTACGGCGTCTTCGTTTATATGGAAATGATGTCTGAGAGTCTCCCTTCCAGGAACAGGCTGGCCTGTGTGTCACCCCCGGTCGATACTCGCCTATCAGGTCACGGAACCCAGCTCTGCAGAAAGAAGTCAATATTCCTTTATGGCAGGCTTTAAATCTATTCATAGGCAGAATCCTCCCGGGAGCTGGCGATCCTGCCTTATTTGTCTGCCCCCTTCTCAGCCCCGGGACTGACACTCTGGCAGCAGATATAGAAAGAGACCGTTTGCCAAGCTAAAAGAGGGGATGGTTCAAGCCGCAAAATGGCTTCTCCCTGAACCCTAACCCACTCTGGCCTCAAAAATCTTTTTTTTCTCCCCAGTTTTAAGTAACTGTGAGAGCAAACATTCTGAACTCCTGTATATGGTAAGCCACGAAGCTTTCCTTCTCACAGAACCACAGTGTTATGTACTGAAGTTCTCACCCTGGGCCAGCAGGGGGATACTGTAGATAGTTTTCACTCAGGTCCGAATATGCAAATATAGAATTGAAAGTGACGTTCAGTGATTGGATAGTTACAGAGAGTGGTTACTGTTGCTTTGTAGTTGAGCTCTATATAAGCAGGCTGACTGAGCCCTTCAGTTCAGTTCTGTTCTGGCCTGTGAATAAACAAGAGCTGTTTGAAGGATCGCTGTGTCGTCTGATATGTTCACCCACAACTTAACACACAGTGTGGTTCGGGGGAGAGGGGGGAGACTTTATTTAATACATTTCTATCAGGGTTGTGGGTTCGATCCCCGCCTTGAGCAAAGGATCCCTGCGCTGCATAGGGTTGAGCTCGATGACCCCACGTGGTCCCTTCCAACTTGATTCTGTGATTCAAAATGCCAGCTTTCCTCCAAAGAACTTGAGGTGGTGAAAATTCCAGATTCCATGCCAGGAAAGAAATTGAAAGTAAAACTTCTGCTATAATCATGCCATCATGCAAATCTATGGTGCAACCACCGCAGACATTCACCAATACATGTATTTTCTGCAGACTCCACGCTAGTATGCGGATAACTTTGCTGGAGGACTTTACTGCAAAATTCATAGTAGTATGAATTTTGAAGGATGGCTGGCGTTTCAGTTCACTTTACTGAATTGTGTTGAAGAGTGATTCTTGATAATTTTATGATAATTTGAATTGCTATGATTTTGAATTGCTATGGAAGTGAGAGCTGGACCATAAAGAAGGCTGATGGCTGAAGAATGGATGCTTTTGAATTCTGGTGCTGGAGGAGACTCTGGAGAGTCCCATGGACTGCAAGAAGATCAAACCTCTCCATTCTGAAGGAAATCAGCCCTGAGTGCTCACTGGAAGGACAGATCCTGAAGCTGAGGCTCCAAGACTTTGGCCACCTCATGAGAAGAGAAGACTCCCTGGAAAAGACCCTGATGCTGGGAAAGATGGAGGGCACAAGGAGAAGGGGACGACAGAGGATGAGATGGTTGGGCAGTGTTTTCGAAGCTACAAACATGAGTCTGACCAAACCGTGGGAGGCAGTGGAAGACAGGAGTGCCTGGCGTGCTCTGGTCCAGGGGGTCACGAAGAGTCGGACACGACTAAACAACAACAATGATTTTACTGAATTGTATAAATGTGTGATGAATTTATTGTTTGTTTTCTTTATATGTTATTGTGGTTGATAGCATAGTGATCGTAATGTTTGCTCTCTTTTTTAATGCTTTTGTGATCATTGTGAGCCATTTTGAGCTCAACACTTGTTGTTGGAGAAGCAGAATAGAAAAATTAGACCAAATCAAAATCACATATTGTTGTGTGGCAAGTCCCCTCCCCCATGTGAAATAAAGACACTAGACACGGTATTTAAGGTTAATGGGCATGAAAAGGCCACAACTTTATTGATTACAGAATTGAAAGGTATTGGCCTTAGGCATTGGCTCCTAACGACTACCCGGCATGGGGACCGGGAAGGGTTGTCCACAAGCCGTGGGAGTCCTGTTGAAGTACGCCAACTAGGATCCCAGCGGGTGTCACCGCTCTGGGGCGTGCCGGAGGCCCTTACCTACCAAGGTTTCAGACAAGGCAACGCCCCCCTGGAGTCCTCTACCGGACTACCCTTAGCCTTGGGGAAGGTAATGGCACTTCCTTCCCCCCTTCATTTGCATAACAATTGACCCCTGCCAATGCCTAACCACCAACACCAAAAGTTGTGACGTTTGCTACGAGGTAGGCGAAAAAACCAAAAGGCTAGAAGAGTGCCAACTTGGAAAAATTCCTACCAGGCCCCTTGCGGCGACCAACCGAAGTCCATAGCAAGGTCAAAGCAACCTAAGCCTAAAGGGTGGGTGGGCTGGGAAACCCGCTCAGCTGGAAGGGGCAAAGAGGGCAGTCCCCGGGCGTGCCTAGCCTTAAATAGGCTAGACCACGCCTCCCCGGCCCGCTGGTTGGCGGGCCGGGTCGCCGACACGCCCGGGGATTCCCTACTCTCGCGGGGGCAAAGGCTAGCCCCCGCGTGAGGATGTGGGAGGATTTCTGCACACAACCCCCTCTCCTCTCAAGTCGGAAATGGCTTTCTGGAGCCCCTTCATGGATCACTGCCTTGTCGTGCCAAAGGGGCTTGAATAACTCAGAGAAGTTGTGACAGGCTTCTTCAACCTCAGCCCTCCAGATGTTTTCAGACTACAGTTCCCATCATCCCTGACCACTGGTCCTGCTAGCTAGGGATCATGGGTGTTGTAGGCCAAAAACATCTGGAGGGCCGAGGTTGAGGAAGCCTGAGCTATGAGCTATGCTGTGCAGGGCCACCCAAGATGGACAGGTCATAGCCGAGAGTTTAGACTAAATGTGATCCACCTGGAGAAGGAACTGGCAATCCACTCCAGTATTTTGCCAAGAAAACTCCACGGACATAAAAAAGGAGTAGCTTTAAGAAGAAAGTGAGAGTTTCCAAGACACACTCTTTTTCTTTCTTCTTCAAAGTGGTATACATGGCTCTCTCCACCTCTCCATTTAACCCCCACAACAACCCTGTGAGGTAGGTTAGGCTGAGAGGCAATGACTGGGACCCAAGGTCTGAGCATTGTTTATGGCCATGTGGGGATTCGGACACTGTGCCAACCTGGCTCTCTCACCCACCCATCTCCTTGCCTCTGCTTCATTTTTAATTTGCACCTTCAGAAAAGTTTAATAAACACATGCACACACACACACACACACTTGAGGGGTTCTTAAAGGGGACTGAGGGGGTGCGTAAACAGGAGGCTGTTCCACACGCAAAAAGAGGCATAGCAGAATTATACGAGGTGGCACTGGGGAACAACAGGAGATGAGCTTGAGCAGAACAGATGGAGAGAGGCGGAGAATAAGAGGATGAGGATCGTGGTAAGGCCCAGAATCTCATTTGAATTATTCCCAGCATGGCGCAAAAAGGGGGGGGGGAGAGAAAGCAGATTCAGATATAAGGAGCCTATTTAGCTCCTTGCAGCAGCCCTGCCTCCCTCTTGATGCAGAACTCGAACTCAAGACGCGGTTTATGCCCAAATCTTTCGTGTTCTGGTCAGCGAGATACATAGGCAAGACCCTGTTCAAAGGCACAGTGGGTGCTGCTTGAGCAAAGCCCTTTATCCGTGGGTCGGCAAACTATGGATCCAGCCCAATTGCCTTCTGGATCCGGCCTGCGGACGGTCCAGGGATCGCTGTGAGGATTGGCATGGATCTGATTCTGATCGTTCGGCCTGCGTCCAAAGCGAGGAGTCAGGAGTGCTCAGGAACTCTGGCAGGAGAGCAGGTCAGGGTGCCGCCAGGAACAGGTTACCAATGATGTTGCTCCCACGACTGGGACTGGGCTGGCTGGCTTTTATCTCCTCTGAGGCATAGGGCAGCCCCGGTCCACAGGTGACCCGCCTCTCCTGGCCTGAAGGCGAGCCCTCCTCCTGCGAGAACTTGGTTCCCTCCGCCTCTCTGCCCTGAGCCTCTGCAGCTCAGGAGAGGCTGGAGGGTTACTGGACCCAGAGGCAACCTCAGCTTCCCCTGACAGGGCTGAGAGTGGAGCACATGCAGGCAATGGGTCCTCCCTCTGGAGCCAGAGCGGATTCAGCTGGTGTCTGCTCCTGAGGATCCAGCACAGGTGAGGGCCCTTCAGATTCAAGCCCCAGCCCCGGCTCAGCCGGCCCTGGAGGCAGGAACTCCTGTGCAGGCTGGGATTCCTCAGGTTCAGCCTCTGAATCCGGTTCCCAGGCCATCACAGTCTCCCTCCCTCCTCCTGGCTTCTCCCTGGCCTGCCTAGAGGAGGAAGGGGGCAGGGCTTTGTTGGTGCCAGCCCCTCTCCAGAGCCCTTTCGTGTGTCACTCATCGTCCCTCCGCCGCTGCCGCCGGCCCCTGCCACTCTCAAGACACAGTAGCCACGGTTAGCTGAGCGCCCCTCTTGAGCGGCCGCCATTTAAAGCAGCCCCTCTCTGGAGCCCTTCTGCGCACCGCTCATCGTCCCGCGTTCATTTTATTTTATTTTCAAAATATAGACCGGCCCTCTACAAGGTCTGAAGGACAGTGGACCGGCCCCCTGCTGGAAAAAATTGCCGGCCCCTGCATTTATCCAACAATGAGCCGCCCCTCTCCAACCTTCCTATAAAGGATGGACACAGCTAGGCACTTTTCCTATAAAGGATGGACACAGCTAGGCACTTTTCCAAGAAGGAAAACCATCCCAGTGAAAGGCCGAAGGGCAACAGGAAACTTGGATGGGGAGGACCATCCAGGAGGCAGACTGACTGAGGCAGCCGCCTCAGGCAGCAGAATCCAAGGGGTCCTTCCATGGGTGTTCCCCATTGCCAGAGGAGAAATTTTGCAGAGGACTCTGGCTGTGTGGTGTAGTGGTTAAGAGTGGTGGACTCGTAATCTGGGGAACCGGGTTCGCGTCTCCGCTCCTCCACATGCAGCTGCTGGGTGACCTTGGGCCAGTCACACTTCTCTGAAGTCTCTCAGCCCCACACACCTCACAGAGTGTTTGTTGTGGGGGAGGAAGGGAAAGGAGAATGTTAGCCGCTTTGAGACTCCTGAAGGGGAGTGAAAGGCAGGGTATCAAATCCAAACTCTTCTTCTTCTTCTTCTGTGTAAGAACTTCCCAAGGCAGAACACCTCACTTGCCGGGGTCTCAAAGCTCCAGGTGCTTCCATGCAATTTTGCAGGGCTCTTGCGAGATCTCACCGGAAACCGCAGCTATGCTGCGCTACTGGCAAGCGAGGCTGTGGCAAGGGGAGCTGGTGGCACGTGTGCAGGGCAGCAGCTTCCCATTTTGCCTCGGGTGGCAAAACAGGTGACGACTAGAAACCTGTGCGGTCATAGAACCATAGAACTGAAGAGGTGGAAAGGGCTGTTTCCTCCAACCCCCTGCAATGCAGGAATCTCTACCACAGCACCCAACCCCTGCTTAAAAACCTCCAAGGAAGGAGAGTCCACCACTTCCCAAGGGAGACCATTCCTCTGTCCAACAGCGCTTGTTCTTACTGATATTTGACAGAATCTCCTTTCCTGGAAATTGAAGCCATTGGTTTCAGTCCTACCCTCCAGAGCAGGAGAAAAACCACCTTCCTCCATCATCAATACCTTAAGAAATTTCTTCCTTAAGATATTTGAAGATGGCTCTCATATCTCTTCTCAGACTCCACTTTTCTAGGCTAAATGTACCCAGCTCCTTCAACCGTTCTTCATAGGGCTTTGTTTCCAGACTCTTCATAGGGCTTTGTTTCCAGACTCATCAAGGGTAGCGAAATATACTCGGAGTCCTGTAGTGATTTCATGCTCTTTATTGCAGCTTGTAAAACAGTGATTGAATTGCCCCCCAAACCTCAGGCTTTTATATACATTATTTACACAATGAGTCCCGTCTGATTGGCTGATTCTGCTTCCATCCTGGAGCCTGATTGGTTTTTTCCTGCAGGCCAATCAGTTGCTGCATTCTATGATCCTAGCAGCCTCATAGGCTGATTAACTCCCTCCTGGAGCCTGATTGGTCTTTTCCTGCAAGCCAATCAGCTGTTGCATTCTAGGATCCTACTTGCCTATTGTTCTAGGATCTAAGCTTAGTACATAACAGATAGGCAAACTAAGGCCCGTGGGCCATATCAGGCCCAATTGCCTTCTGGATCCGGCCCACAGACAGTCCGGGAATCACCACGTGGATCGCTAGCACACACATTCTTTACCTCTCCCTCCCTTGGCGGTGGCGGTGGCGCCTCCTCCCTCCCTCCTCCTGGCTTCTCCCTGCCCTGCCTAGAGGAGGAAGGGGGCTGGGCTTTGTTGGTGCCAGCAGCAGTGGCAGCGTTCGAGCGGCTGCCAAAAGCAGCCCCTGCTGCTCACAAGACACAGGTAAGCAGCTCATGGTCTTTTGCATCATTTTTCCCCCGGCCCCACACAAGGTCTGAGGGACAGTGGACCGGCCCTCATATCTGGATATCATAGCTCTTCTCAGTCTCCTCTTTTCCAGGCTAAACATAAACAGCTCCTTCAACCGTTCCTCATCAGGCTCGGTTTCCAGACTCTTGGTCATCTTGATTGCCCTCAATTTTCAGTTTGTCAATTTCCTTCTTCAATTATGGCACCCAGAACTGGACATAGCATTCCAGGTGTGGTCAGACCAAGGCAGAATAGAGCAGGACTATTACCTCCCTTGAGCTGGAGACTATACTTCTGTGTGAAGAAGGCTGCACCACACTGTTGACTCATATTAAACTTGTGGTCTACTAAGACCCCTAGATCCTTTTCACATCTGCTGCTGGCAAGTCAGGTGCCCCCATCTTAGATTTGTGCATCTGGTTCTCCCTGCCTAAATGCAGAACCTTACGTTTGTCCCTAATGAAATCCATTCTGTTGGTTTTGGGCCCAGTTCTCCAATCTGGTAAGTTCATCTTGAATCCCGATTCTGTTTTCTGCACCATTAGCTACCCTCCCTTAGGAACCCGAAGCCCATCATGTAACAAGGGGCTGACTTTATCCACGAACATAGGTGCAACGAGGAGGAAATATCCTATTGTGCGAAAGAAGCATCCTGTGAAAGGGGTCACAATAAGAGGGCAGCTTAATCATAGCACAATGCTCACAGCATTAAAGGTAAAGGTAAAGGGACCCCTGACCATTAGGTCCAGTCGTGGATGACTCTGGGGTTGCGGCACTCATCTCGCTTTCTTGGCCGAGGGAGCCGGCGTACAGCTTCCGGGTCATGTGGCCAGCAGGACTAAGCCGCTTCTGGCGAACCAGAGCAGCACACGGAAACGCTGTTTACCTTCCTGCTGGAGTGGTACCTATTTATCTACTTGCACTTTGACGAGCCAACCTTATTTTGAAATTGGAGGCCGGGAAGCCTCAACCGATCTCTGTTTTCCACGGGAAATGTGCTCCCAGCCAGAGAGACATTCATACATATAAACAGCAGATGTCTCCTCTAGCTGGGTTTCAAAGGCCTTTTGACGCAAGATCCGCTTTGGGGGCAGAGGAAAGTTTTAGGGGGCATGGAAATGCCGTTTCGTTTTGATCTTATATTTTCATACAGAGAGAGAGATTTTCTCTCTCTTTCTCCCTTCTCCCCACCCAAAAGAAACTCCAAACGCCATTTGGAGCATCACTGCATTGTTGTCACCGACCCTGGGATCGGTTGCCATGGCAGCGGCGGAACGGACAATATGTTGCTAAGTTTCACACGATGCTCTCTCCCTTGCAACGGGAGGGGAATGTTGGTGCCTTGCTAATAAGAACGGTTTGACAGGAGGAGACGCATTTTCTCCCACACTCCCACAACCACAAAACCTTTTCCTCCACACTGCCACCCCCTCCGCACACACAAATAACAGCAAAGATTTCAGCGGGGCTGTAGCATTTGAATGTCAGTTAGCAGAATAACAGGAGCTGGAATTAGGCTTGATTCGGCTGAATAACACGGCAGAAAGACTCCACACTGCCTGTTTTCCGTCTCTGTTCACACATATGTTGTAAGAAAAATACTGCTCCTTTTCCCTTATGGGGTATCTAAGAGCCCATATACTGTCCTTAAGTGGGTCCCCTATTGGTAGGAGAAAATATTTCCCCCCCCAAAAAAGTTTATTAGTTTTCTCTTATAACACACAAAAACACAAAAGAAAAACATTACATTTAACACAACATAAAAACTTAACATCAAAAACACACAAAATAAAAGAATTTTTCCTTCATATTCCCTGGTGTATTTACTTTGCTAAAAGACTTCCTTGACACCCTCCAATCTGAATTTCATCATATCACATATTTAGCAGTTCCCAATTTCTTATTTATAACATCAATATCTTCTTTTATTACATACTTCTTAACCTTACTTCCGATTGTAATCCATAGTAATCTTTATTATTAATCTTTTTCTATCCCTTAGCCTAATCTGTTACTTCTAGGGATTTCTTAATTATCTTATATTGCAATATCTCACTATATATTCTTTAAATTTCTTCCAGTCTTCTTGTGTTTCCTCCTCTTTCTGGTCGCGGATTCATCCAGTCAGGTCAGCCAGCTCCGAAAAGTCCATCATCTTCATCTGCCATTCTTCTATTGTCAGGTATTTCTTGCGATTTTGGGCTTATTGGTAGGAGAAAATAACAGAGAATATTGAGAAGCAAAGCAGCTAGTAAGCCTGATCTTTATTAAACTGTCGCAAAAGGGTCCCCCACTCACCCCACACAGGGAGGGAGGGAGGAGCAGGGGTGGAGGAAGGGGGTGGGCCGCCCCAGGTGTCACCACTGAGGGGGGTGACAAAATTCTGGGCGGCACTCACAGCAGGGTCTGCAGCGCGTCTGAGCCACACGTCTCTCTTGGGAGTGACACGGTGGCTTGGGCGCCTGCAGGCTCCGCGCTGCCCCAAACGGTCCACCCGCTGCCTCCCCCTCAGTTGTAGGGCAGCTGAGTGGTGGGAGGCAGGCAGACTCCTCAGAGACCCCACACAGCATAGCTGTCAACCGTCCCTTATTTGGCGGGAAACTCCCTTATCCCAGCGCCGTGTCCCGCTGCTGTCCCTTATTGATGATGTCCCTTAAATTTCCCGGGTTTCAAAGGAAGCAGCTCCTCTCCCTCCCTCCCTGCCGGCCAGGGAGGAGGGAGGCTCCAACTGTGTTGCTTGGCTGCCCGGCCCGTCCCCCTCCGGCCTCCTCTCACCAGTCTCGGCCCCCAGGAACCCCTCCCCGCCGGTAGCCTCAGGCCCTTCCACCGCCATCCTCCTTGCGGCCGCCAAACTGAGTGTCTCTGCCTAGGGCCTCCCCTCTGCCCATCGCCACCGCCACTCTCACTAGGCTGTACTGCGGCTGCGCCGCCGAAGGACCCAGGTGAGATGGGCAGCCTGGTGCGGCCTATGAATTGCTGAGGAGCCTTGAGAGGAGAGCAAGGGCAACCATAGAAAAAGCAGTTCAGAGAGAGGAGGAGGAGGCGGAGGCGTGGGCAGGTGTTCCAAGGGCTAACCATAGCGGGGGAAAGCGGAGGAAGGACCGCAAGCGCTTCTCCCATAGTTTTGTAGTGGCAGACTAGCATAGATGGTCTGATCTGCGGGTTTACTTCGGGCGCTATTCCCCCCGCCTTCCTCCCACCACGCCTGATGGAACTGAGAGCTGCAGATGGAGCACGAGAGAAAAGATACAGAACTGCAGCAGCATCTTCGTAGCTTGGACTTTGTTTTGCGCGAAAAGTGGTTGCTGTTTGTAGTTATTTAATTGCAGTTGGTGTCTTGAGCAGCAACCTCTGGAAACGAAGGGCTAAAAAGCGGCGTTGCTCTCCCAAATTATCTGGTCCATTTTCACTTCGTATTTCAGCTGGTTGACTAAAATCCCTTGTTTTGGCTGCTGATCCCTTGTTTTCGAGGCTGCTGGTCCCTTATTTTCAAATCTGTAAGTTGACAGCTATTGCCACGGAGCGTCCTGCCCTGGCTCACCCCGCCCCGCGGGCGACTGGCCCTAGGTGTCCGATCGGCTTGCTCCACCACTGGTGAGGAAAGAAGAAGAAGAAGAAGAAGAAGAAGAAGAAGAAGAAGAAGAAGAA
>JAXCMG010000041.1:1245504-1263604 GCA_034642415.1 Podarcis siculus
AAGAAGAAGAAGAAGAAGAAGAAGAAGAAGAAGAAGAAGAAGAAGAAGAAGAAGAAGAAGAAGAAGAAGCAGCAGCAGCAGCAGCAGCAGCAGCGTTTGGACTTGATATCTCGCCTTTCACTCCCCTTAAGAAGTCTCAAAGCGGCTAACAATCTCCTTTCCCTTCCTCCCCCACAACAGACACCCTGTGAGGTGAGTGAGGCTGAGAGACTTCAGAGAAGTGTGACCAGCCCAAGGTCACCCAACAGCTGCAGGTGGAGGAGCGGGGAAGCAAACCCAGTTCACCAGATTACGAGTCGACCTGTGCTGGTCCCATGGGCTAACCAAGAGGCGAGGTCTGAGTCCAGTCTGAGGTCGAAGGTGCAGTATGGAGGCAGTACGTAAAAGTTGAAGCTGGATGCGGGGCAGGTAGGTGGGTGAGGTCAGGAGCTCAGGCAGGAAAGCAGGACAGGGTTCAGGCAGGAACTAGCAACCAACAATGTTGCTCCTGCAACTTGGGACTGGGGCTGGCTGGCTTTTATCTGCCTTGAGGCATAGAGCGGCCACGGTCCACAGGTGACTCGCCTCTCCTGGCCTGGAGGCGAGCCCTCCTCCTGCGGGAACTTAGTTCCCTCTGCCTCTCTGCCCTGAGCCTCTGCAGCTCAGGAGAGGATGGAGGGTCACCGGACCCAGAGGCAACCTCAGCTTCCCCTGATGGGGCTGAGAGTGGAGCACCTGCAGGCAATGGGTCCTCCATCACCTCAGGAGCCAGAGCAGACTCAGCTGATGCCTGCACCTGAGGACCCAGCACAGGTGAGGACCCTTCAGGCTCAGGCCCCAGCCCCGGCTCAGCTGGTTCCGGAGCCGGGGAATCCTGTGCAGGCTGGGATTCCTCAGGTTCAGCATCTGAATCCCAGGCCATCACACCACCGCTCTTAACCACTACACCACAGGAACCCAGATCAATGGTGTGCAAGCTATTATATAGACATTTGAAAATTGCTTCCCCTGTAGCTCAAGAGCGCCCCCCCCCCCCCCCAAACATCATACATACATCACTGAAGGGGCGGTCTACAGCAGAAAACCTGTCTGCCAGGATACCTGATCATGGCCACTGATTGCTTTTACCTGGGCCATTCTTTTGTGATGGTAAATACTCAGTTCCTGAATCCAGGTCACAGGGTCACCCTATTCATACACAGATACGCCCATAAGACAGGATTTGTGAGCAAAGAGGCTGTGATGGCCTGGGATTCCGAGTCTGAGAGCGATCCAGAGGAATCCAAGCCGGCACAGGAGTCCCCGCCTCCAGGGCCAGCTGAACTGGGGCAAGTCCTAGATGCTGAGGAAACTCAAGAGCAGGCACCAGGTGAAACCATTCTGGCCCCAGAGGTGCTGGAAGACTCAGTGGCTACAGGTGAGCCTCCCCCGGGGCCCAGTAACCCTTCGGCCTCTCCTGATCTGCAGAGGCTGCTTAGGGCAGAGAGGCGAAGGGAACTGGTGTCTCCCAGGAGGAGTGCTCGCCTTAAGGCCAAGAGAGGCGGGGCTTCTGGGGGCCGGGACCGCCCCCGGCCTTAGAAGAAGATAAAGGTCAGGCAGCCTGGTCCCAGGTTGCGGGAGCAACGTCGTTGTGGAGTACCTGCTTTACCCAGTCCTTGTTCGGCACTCCCAGTGTGCCTGTTCCTCGCCCGGCTTCCTGTTTCTGACTCTCCCTGTTCCTCGCCTGGATTCCTGCTTCTGCCTTACCAGTGTTCCTGTTCCTCGCCTGGACTTCTGCTTCTGCCCTACCAGTGTTCCTGTTACCCCGCCCGGCTCCCTGTCTCGGACCTCGCGTCTCATCTAGTGATCGTCTGCCCTGCTAGAGACTCTGGACTGTTCTGGGGCTACGGTAATAGTACCTTATTCCCCCTGGGACCAGCACAGAGGCAATGGGGAGGCTTTCCCATTTCCTTCCTCCTTGCAGAGAAACATTTGAGGTCAATTTGGGAGAGTCAAAATGGCTTCAGGATTGCTCTCCCGTACTATTTCAGACATGTAGCTTATATACTTATGTATGTGTCTGCCTTGTAAATTTATGAACATATGCTTTATATATAGATGAGACCTTAGAATTCCTATAACACATATATAGACGCAAACAGCCATACATAGATATATATCTACTCCTCCACGAGAAAGCTAACATCCTGAATGAGCTGGAAGACTCAGCATATGATTAACACACATCCCTCATTTGTGTGGGGAGGGCAGGAGTGGGGGTGGGGGGAAGCGAGGGCAGGAATAGAAAAGGCCATCCATATGGGGTGTGGTAGCCACATATCAGTCATTTTAAAAAGAAGAAGAACCACACACGCGCGCCACCAAAATATCAGTCTAACTGCAGATATCGTGCGCACACTCATTCACACCCAAATCCTCCGTTAAGTGTGCTGACCCACATTTGCAAGCTCTGCTGCCCAGTGTTAATTAGTAGACTAGAGCCCCTGTTTTGAACAGATTTCATATGTGTCGATAGCTTTAATTCTGTCGGTGTTTTATTGTATTTTAACGATTTGTTTTTCTATGCTCATAGCGGTTCTTGTTTTTATCTGTAAACTGCTTTGAGCCCCGTCCGGGGGGGGGGGGGAATAAGGTTTTTTGTTTCTGTTTTTTTAAGGAGAGGGGGATAAGTTGTCCCTATGGCCGTAAAATATACCAAGAAGAAAAGGAGGCGATGTAATTGCAAAGGGTTCTATGATCTGAATTAAAACAATTGCAGAGGAGGAGGAGGAGGGTGAGGAAGAGGAGGAGGAGGAACTCAGGCTGTATTAAACCCAGACGCTTGCACAGACCTGTGGGAGCTGATGTTTGTGTGTAAGATAAAATTAGACCAAATGTCAAGAGAGCAACCTTGGGCACTTTTGAGCCTAGGACAGTTTGAGCTAATGTGTTGCTACTTTTTTTTTTTTTTTACTTCTCCAAGAAGGGTGATTTGCCAGGTCTTGAAATACCAATAGTCCGGGTTTTGTTTGTTTGCAAGAACAGTTTAGAACCCGCACCAACTTTCTAAACCTCTGGGTAGGCTTGTTTTGACGAATAAGTTTTTGTTGTTGTTTAGTCGTTTAGTCGTGTCCGACTCTTCGTGACCCCCTGGACCAGAGCACGCCAGGCACTCCTGTCTTCCACTGCCTCCCACAGTTTGGTAGCTTCGAGAACACTGTCCCACCATCTCGTCCTCCGTCGTCCCCTTCTCCTTGTGCCCTCCATCTTTCCCAACATCAGGGTCTTTTCCAGGGAGTCTTCTCTTCTCAGGAGGTGGCCAAAGTCTTGGAGCCTCAGCTTCAGGATCTGTCCTTCCAGTGAGCACTCAGGGCTGATTTCCCTAAGAATGGAGAGGTTTGATCTTCTTGCAGTCCATGGGACTCTCAAGAGTCTCCTCCATCACCATAATTCAAAAGCATCCATTCTTCAGCGATCAGCCTTCTTTATGGTCCAGCTCTCACTTCCGTACATCACTACTGGGAAAACCATAGCTTTGGCTATACGGACCTTTGTCGGCAAGGTGATGTCTCTGCTTTTTAAGATGCTGTCTAGGTTTGTCATTGCTTTTCTCCCAAGAAGCAGGCGTCTTTTAATTTTAATTTCGTGGCTGCTGTCACCATAAGTTTTTAGCAGGCACCAAAAAAGAGCTCTGGGAAGGTACCTGCCAGATGTCAATAGGCGGGTCGTTCCAAAGTTCAGGTGCTGCCACGCTAAAAGGCTGAGTTCTTACAAATTATGTGTTGCAGTAGCAGTAGCAGCAGTTTATTAATGCTTGGGCCATGGGCCATTCACTCGTAAGATAATTAGGTGCAGTACAAGAGCCAGCAGCATAAAATACTGATTAAATCACACTGCTAACCCAGAGAGGGCATATATACAGTAAAGTGATCTCAAAGGGAAACTGGTCCCAAGCTATTAAGAGCTTCATTTACTTAGAGAGACACCTTGAACCTGGCCTGGTAGCAAACAGGCAAGCAGTGCAGTTCACTGAGCACAGGTCTTCTGTGCTGACAAGGCCTTGCTCCTGACAGCACTTCTGCTGCAGCAGTTTGCCCTAACTGCAGCCCTCCGGATCGGGTGCAAGGGGAGCTCTACACACAGCGCATTACAGTTTGTCTGTGGACAAACACTGGCTCCCTCGGCCTGAAAAGCGAGATGAGCGCCGCAACCCCATGGTTGCCTTTGCCTGGACTTAACCGTCCAGGGGTCCTTTACCATTTTAACCTTACGGTTATCCAGTCTTGAAGCAACCAATGCATGATTTACTATGGCCAGGTTCTTTTGATGTTTAAAAAAAGCATAGGCATCATCATACGAAAAACAAGAGCTTCATCAAACTTCCTCACTCTTCCTCCATGTTTCTGCTCGCTTTTTATCACTTAAAGGTAAAGGTAAAGGGACCCCTGACCAATAGGTCCAGTTGCAGATGACTCTGGAGTTGCCGCGCTCATCTCGCTTTACTGGCCAAGGGAGCCAGCGTTTGTCCGGGTCATGTGGACAGCATGACTAAGCCGCTTCTGGCGAACCAGAGCAGTGCACAGAAATGCCGTTTACCTTCCCGCTTGAAGATGGCTCTCATGGCACCTCTCAGTCTCCTCTTCTCCATGCTAAACATACCCAACTCCTTCAACCGTTCCTCACAAGGCTTGGATTCCAGACCCTTGATCATCATGGTCACCCACTTCTGCACACGTTCAGGCTTGTCAATACCCATCTTAAGCGGTGGTACTCAGAACTGGACACAGGACTCCAGGTGGGCTCTTTACCATTGCAGAATAAAGCGGTACTATTGCATCGCTTGATCTGGATTCTGGGCTTCTGTTGGTACATTAGAATTAGAATTGCATTAGCTTTTTTATTTATTTATTTTTGCTGCTGCATCGCACACCTGACTCAGTTTAAGTATGTTGTCTTCTAAGACCCCTTGATCCTTTTCATACGTTCTGTGTCACTCCTTGTGGCAGCTTGCCAAAATCCCACTTTCCTGTTTGGATCTCCAGCATGGTGTAGTGATTAAGAGCAGTGGACTCGTAATCTGGTGAACTGGGTTCGCTTCCCCGCTCCTCCACCTGCAGCTGGTGGGTGACCTTGGGCTAGTCACACTTTTCTGAAGTCTCTCAGCCCCACTCAACTCAGAGTGTTTGTTGTGGGGGAGGAAGGGAAAGGAGATTGTTAGCCGCTTTGAGACTCCTTAAGGGGAGTGAAAGGTGGGATATCAAGTCCAAACTACTACTCCTCCACCTCTTCTTCTTCTTCTTCTTCTTCTCCTCCACCTCCTCCTCCTCCTCTTCTTCCTCTTCTTCTTCTCAGCACCCAACAACTGTCAACAGCAGCGCTGGATGAACCATTAGGCAAAGTAAGCACACGTTTAGGGCATCAAAGGAATGGAGACACCACAGAAATTTTCCATTTTTAACATTAATGGTCACCAGTTGCTCAGCTGAGCGTTCATTTTCTCAGTTGGCAGTATATTAAAAATCCCAACAGAACAACATTGCAACAGGGCAAGGCCGAATGCCTTATCTCTGCTAAGTACAGAAACAGATGTGATACGTAAGATCTGTTTTGAGGATCTGATCAAAGACTTTGCAGTTAGAAAAAGTAGAATTCCCCCCACCCCAAACATAAAGTGGAAGCATACAAAAAATAAACATTATTTTCCAGCTTACTGCAGGTTTTGCTTCATTTCGAAAAATAAAATTTCATCTTTACGGTTTATTATTATTGTTTATATTTTGAGTTAGGTATATATGTTGTTGTTTAGTTGTTTAGTCGTGTCCGACTCTTCGTGACCCCCTGGACCAGAGCACGCCAGGCACTCCTGTCTTCCACTGCCTCCCGCAGTTTGGTCAAACTCATGCTGGTAGCTTCGAGAACACTGTCCCACCATCTCGTCCTCTGTCGTCCCCTTCTCCTTGTGCTCTTTCCCAGCATCAGGGTCTTTTCCAGGGAGTCTTCTCTTCTCATGAGGTGGCCAAAGTCTTGGAGCCTCAGCTTCAGGATCTGTCCTTCCAGTGAGCACTCAGGGCTGGTTTCCTTCAGAATGGAGAGGTTTGATCTTCATGCAGTCCAGGGGACTCTCAAGAGTCTCCTCCAGCACCAGAATTCAAAAGTATTCATTCTTCAGCAATCAGCCTTCTTGATGGTCCAGCTCTCACTTCCATACATCACTACTGGGAAAGCCATGGCTTTAACTATACGGACCTTTGTTGGGGGGGGGGCACCAAAATTTAACTGCTTTTAACTGGTTAGGGTCTCTAAAGATCTTAATCCGGCCCTTGTCAACCATGCTTTCACTGGCCCCCTAAATGACCCCATTTCCTCCCCTTGTACCTTGAGAGCGTCCCCCTTGCCTTCTCCCTTTGCGCCATTTCTTACCCCCCCCAACCGGTGTAATTTTATCTGGTGGTGAGCAGCGCCTTTGCCTGTTTGCTTTGTTTCCCCCCCCCCCCTTTCCACGGGGCTTTTCATTCTGAATTCCCTTCATCCGGGAGGCACTTTATCTGCGAGGGAAGCCGAGGGAAAGCTATCTCCCGTCCTTATCGGGCTCCTTGTTCCCTTTCATTATCTCTGGCGCGGCTCCCCAGACATCAGAAAGGGGCATCTTTGTTCTCCCAATCTAATGTAATTTAGAATACAGCAATTCAAGCCTTTTGAGAAAATTATGTACGCAAACATCCATCCATTACCACCCCCTCGTAACGCTCAGTACACACAGTGCGTTGCAGACGCCTCCGAGTTTGAGACAGACAGCTGAAGAGCCCGGCGAAGAATGGTGGGTGTTTAAGGCGGGGGGACGGGTTGCCTTCCGAGGGTGCAGCTAGCTGGCTTGAAGGCTGCTCATAGAATCATAGAGGGTCCTGAGGATCCACAGGATCAGGCCCAATTGCCTTCAGGATCAGGCCCACGGACTGTCCGTGGATCGGCGTGGGGATTCTGTTGGTTTGGGCTGTGACATTTTTTCCCCTGTGCCATTCCATTCCCCACACATACACCGTGGCGGCACCTCCTCCCTCCCTCCTCCCGGCTTCTCCCTGCCCTGCCTAGAGGAGGAAGGGGGCTGGGCTGAGCTGGCTGAGCGCCATTTTAAGCAGCCCCTCTCTGGAGCCAGCCCTTTTACGCTGCTCATCTTCCCTCTTCTGCCGCTGCCCTGGTGCTCCTGTGGGCCAGAGAGCAGAGTGGACAAGCTTGTTCTGTCTACCCATAAGAAGCAGCGGCTGTGGCAGCAGTGGCAGCCCCAGGGAAGGTAAGCGCAGTAGCCGGGGCAGTGGCCGGGGCTGGGGGCTGGGGAGGAGGCTACTTGCCCCTCTTGCCTCTTCTACCAGCTCCTCCACCCAGTGCGGTTTCTCCGGCCTGCCACAAGGTCTGAGGGACAGAGGACCGGCCCACGGCTTAAAAAAATTGCCGACCCCTGATCTAGTCCAACCCCCTTGCAATGTAGGAATATGCCGCTGTCCCATACTGGGACGGAACCTGCAACCTTGGGCATTATCAGCACCATACTTCCAATCTTCTGAATTTCTATCAGGGCCTTCTGGCTTCTGGCTTTTGGATTTATTTTCACTTATCCATTGCGTTTATGATATCACCAGTCACAGAAAGGGACCACAAGGGTCCTTTAGTCCAAGCCCCGGTTCAACCCGGCATTGTCTCCAACGCCAAGGCAAAAGCGTGGTGGTTCCTTATCCGAGAGATTTGCAGATCTTGACAGTGCACTCGGAAGAAGCTCTACGGAGACCCATTGACCATTTTGCCCAAGTCTACAGGGAGTTCAGCCTGACAAAGACCAACATCCTGAGTCAAGATGTCGCCAGCACTGTACACTTCAGCACCGGTGGCTGCAAAGTTGAGGTGGTGGATGGTTTTGTCTGCCTGGGTTCCACCATAACCAGCCATCTCTCCATCGATGCTGAGCTAGGCAAGCATATTGGCAAGGCAGCTACCTAGGGCTCAAGCCCATCACCCTGAGATTAAGAGTCTTGAAGGTAAAAGGTAAAGGACCCCTGGACAGTTAAGTCCAGTCAAAGGCAATTATGGGGTTGTGGTGCTCATCTCGCTTCCAGGTCGAGGGAGCCGGCGTTTGTCCACAGACAGTTTTCCGGGTCATGTGTCCAGCAGGTCTAAACTGCTTCTGGCTCGATGGGACACTGTGACGGAAACCAGAGCGCACGGAAACACAGTTTTTCTTCCCGCCGCAGCGGTACCTGTTTATCTACTTGCACTGGCATGCTTTCAAACTGCTAGGTTGGCAGGAGCTGGGACAGAGCAGCGGGAGCTCACCCCATCATGGGGATTCGAACTGCCAACCTTCTGATCTGCAAGCGTAGGAAGCTCAGTGGTTTAGACCACACCAACTGAGCTAACCCCAGCCAAGGCATTCAAGATGGTTTGCAGTTTTATGAACTTGAGAACCTAAGATAGGTCCGCTATGTAGATCAGGCCAGTGGCACAGCTTGACCCAGCATCTTGTTACCAAAGTGGCAAACCACATGTCTGTGGGAAAACAAAAAGCAAGACCTGAGCACAAGATGAAATTCTCCCCTCTCGTGGTTTGCAGCAGCTGGAATTCAGAAGTGCTGTGGAGGCAGATCACAACCATCCCGGCTAGCAGCTGTGGACAGCACTCTCTGCCGTGAATTTGTCCAGCCTTCTTTTTAAGCCATCCAAGTTAGTGGCCACCATTGCCTCTTGTGGGAGGGAGTTCCACAGGTTAATTCCGTGCTTTCTTTTATCTATCCTGAGGCTACCAACATTCGTCTTCATTGGATGTCCACAAGTTCAAGCAAATGTTCTTTTCCCCCACTCCCTCCATGCCATGCATAGTTGTATAAAACTTCCTCCATGTGACCTTTTACTCAACTTTTCTCTAAGCTTGGTAAAGGTACAGGGACCCCTGACCATGAGGTCCAGTCATGGCCGACTCTGGGGTTGCGGCACTCATCTCGCTTTATTGGCCGAGGGAGCCGGCGTACAGCTTCTGGGTCATGTGGCCAGCATGACTAAGCCACTTCTGGCAAACCAGAGCAACACATGGAAACATCGTTTACCTTCCCGCCAGAGCAGTACCTATTTATCTACTTGCACTTTGACGTGCTTTCGAACTGCTAGGTTGGCAGGAGCAGGGACCGAGCAACGGGAGCTCACCCCGTCGCAGGGATTCGAACTGCCAACCTTCTGATCGGCAAGCCCTAGGCTCTGTGGTTTAACCCACAGCGCCACCCGCATCCCTTCTCTAAGGTGAGAAGTCGCAAAAGCTGCAGACTTACTTTCTTTGCAGGAGGGGTTGTTTCCTGATCTTACAGGGATAGCAGAGACACTGCCAGGGTTGGAGGGTGCCCTTTCTGCCTTGCAAACACTAATGTGGTGTATTTTGCATGGTTTTCCCAGTGATAAATGCATTCGTTTACACACTTCACCCCAACCTATGCATTTTTTGTACACATTTCTTGGAGAGCTGCACCCCGTTTTGAAGGACAGTTGAGCTTCAGTTTGCGTATTGATTTGGGAAGTGCAAACCAGCTGGCTCACCTTCATATGCAAATGGAATCAGATGTCTGCCCCATCCCTAGGGGGAACCGGAAATCCAGGGGAACGGCCAGAGTGTGGAATGATCACTGGGTGTGATGGCCTGGGACTTGGGCCTGGACTCGGAACCAGAGGAGACTCAGTCTGCACCGGATCCTTTGCCTCAGGCAACACCTGAACCAAGTCTGGGGCCTGATCCTGAAGAGTCCCAGTCTGCACAGGTGCCCCTGCAACAAACCCCAGCTGGGCCGAGTCAGGGGCCTCAGCCTGCCCTGGCTCCAGATGCAGGGATGACCTTGTTGCCTTCAGCCAGGCCATCACTTACAGCTCCTCCACTACCAGTTGGGTCAGGGGAGGCTGAGGTGGCCTCTGGGTCTAGTCACCCACTGACGTCTCCCGAGCTGCAGAGACTGAGGTCTGAGAGAAGGAGAGACCTGAGTACTCGCAGGAGGAGTGCTCGCCTTCGGGTGAAACAGGGAGGTAAGTCACTGGGGGATCAGGACCGGCCGCTACCCTGACAAAGATAAAAGGCTGTCAGACCCTGTCCCAGGTTGCGGGAGCAACATTGCTGTATGCTAGATCCTGCACCTGTTCTTGCCTGGTTTCCTGCCTTGACCCTGTTGGACTGACTCCTAACGGAACCTACAGATTCTGGACTGGACCTGGACTGTGGTTCTTGGGTTACCGCCAGGCCCAGCACACTGGGCGTCCTCAATCATCACCAGGTTGTGTTTTTTCCTTACTCCTTCATCTTTCCTTCCCAATGAGTTGTTGCTTTGTTGTTGATTTGCTTCTGCAAAGCTTCAACATCCCCAGGATACCATCCCTCCCCGCTGCTGTCTGAACTCACCTCCTGAGTTTGCTAATAGTGGGAGTGATGTGCCTACATTCCAAGGCTGCCCCCCTGCCCCCCCCCAACCTGCCGAACACCCGGCTCTCTCTGGGTATGTAGATACAAGCCTGCCAGGCACATGTTTGCTGTGTCCAAGCCACCCCTACGATTAAGCCCAATCTGTTCGACCTCTCATGCCTTGATGCAAGGAAGATCTATCCAGAGATGCCTCAGGGCATCCTGGCTGGGGGGGACGGGGGGGCGGAGACCGAAGCCAGCAGATGGTCCAAAGAAGGGTCTGGCAGCGGGCAGCATTTTCGCCTGCGAATGTCGCCGCGCTCGGTCGGAAACATCGCTCCTTGCCAGATGCCTGCTAGGCTTGCCCAGATGTTTCACGCCAGCTGCATCTGCGGAGAAGGTTTTTTTCGGGGGAGAGATATGGCTCTCGTTTTGCTTTTGTCGGTCAGGGATGCGGAGTGGTCCAAACCGATGGATTGAAAAGACAAGGAAGAAGATCCCGACGCAACTTTGGGAAGAGCTTACTGATGGCAAGAGCTGTTTGACAGTGGAATGGATTCCCTTGGAAGGCGGAGATTTGTAAATACAGTGGAACCTCGAGATAATGATAATAATAATAATAATAATAATAATAATAATAATAATAATAATAACAATAATTTATTATTTGTACCCCACCCATCTGGCTGGGTTTCCCCAGCCACTCTGGCAAGCTTCCACAAATACCCAAAATACACTAATATGTCATACATTAAAAACTTCCCTGAACAGGGCTGCCTTCAGATGTCTTCTGAATGTCATGCAGTTGTTGTTCTATTTGACATCTGATGGGAGGGCGTTCCACAGGGTGGGTGCCACCACCGAGAAGGCCCTCTGCCTGGTTCCCTGTAGCTTTGCTTCTCACAATGAGGGAACCGCCAGAAGGCCCTCAGCACTGGACCTCAGTGTCCGGATAGAACAATGGGGGTGGAGATGCTCTTTCAGGTATACTGGGCCAAGGCCGTTTACGGCTTTAAAGGTCAACACCAGAGCTCCGTTCGCATCCTGAACGCAACGTAAGCCACAATGACGCACCTGCACGTGCGCAGGTCACGTTTTGACACTTCCGCGCATGCGCGCGACGTCATTTTGAGAGTCTACGCATGCGCGAGCGGCGAAACCCGGAAGTAATGCGCTCCGTTACTCCAGGTTGCCGCAGAGCGCAACTCGAACACGCTCAACCTGAAGCACATTCAACCTGAGGTATGACTGTAGAGGTTGGAGGGCCGCCTATTAGGGGTTTTTCCCCCCAACCATGATTCTAGCAGTGCAGGGGCTGTACTAGATGGCCCTTGGAGTCCCTTCCAACTCCCCAATTCTATGATTGCATGATGTCCCAAACTGGAGAAAGGTGTCATGGAGTGGCTGGATGCAGAGGAGTTGTGGGAGGCAGCCGTTGAGGAACTTCCGGGGGGAAAGGCTCAGTCAGGGGAGTGATGGTGGCATCACAATGTGTGGTCAGAGGGAGAAGACTGGCAAGAGTATTGGAAGCTGAAGAGGTAACAGGGCTTAGTGAGCAGGGAGAGGCTGTGGCAGACGGCAGTTCAGCATCAGAATCAGAAGTGGAGGCAGCAGAGGAGAGTGGCCAAGGGAGGAAAAGGAGGCAGGCTGCTGAAGAAGCCAGGAAATCTCCCCCTCCAACTGCAACCAGCTCCTCTCCCTCCTAGTCTCCCAGAACCCAAAGATGTATGAAAAGGGTGGAGCAAAGGGAGACAAGACGACGGAGCCTTAGGCTGCTGGGGAAGGAATCAGGGGAGGTAGGAAGCTAGAGGCATTCAGTCCTCATGACTGCTTCATCAGGACAAGACCTACTGGGGTGAGTTGCTGTGACCATTAGGCCTGTGCTGTTTTGGTTTCTTTGAGTAAGGAGTTAACCTCACTGACACCGGTGTTTTTGTACATAAAGGTAAAGGGACCCCTGACCATTAGGTCCAGTCGTGACCGACTCTGGGGTTGTGGCGGGCGCTCATCTCGCTTTATTGGCTGGCGTACAGCTTCCGGGTCATGTGGCCAGCAGGACTGAGCCACTTCTTGCGAACCAGAGCAGCGCACGGAAATGCCGTTTACCTTCCCACCAGAGCGGTACCTATTGATCTACTTGCACTTTGATGTGCTTTCAAACTGCTAGGTTGGCAGGAGCAAGGACTGAGCAACAGGAGCTCACCCCGTCGCGGGGATTTGAACCGCCGACCTTCCAATCAGCAAGCCCAAGGCTCAGTGGTTTAGACCACAGCACCACCCGCGTCCCTGTTTTTATACGTACATACGTTAAATAATACATACGTTAAATAACTCCTGACTTTGGCTCCTTACAGAAGGCTGGGCAGGGCTGGCTCCAGGTTTGAAGGAGCCCTCTGTAAGTCGCCCTCTGGTGGGGCTCCTCAGCCATCTGTGGATCCCTAAGGGTTTACGCAGTGATAGCAGCCAAGGTACAACTGGGTCTAGCCTCCGTTTTGATTTCCCACAATGCCACTGGATGCAGCATTTATCTGAGACATTGTGTGCCGTGTTCTGGTCTGATTCCAGGACCCGGAAGGAAAGATGGCTGCTGGACCATGGACAGCTCCAAGGAGCAACGTTGCTCCAACAGAGGTTGGGAGGAGACTGAGGCTTTTAAAGCCTCTGTCTCCAGGCTTTCTCCCCCCAGGCTCCAACCCCTTGAGGGAACCTCTTTTAAAAAAGATAATTTTAATTAAATTTTCTGTTTTACATTTTAGAATATTCACTTAAACATCCTTAAAATATCAATGACTTCCCATTTTCTCTTTCCATGGTTCATTTTACATATCATAAATCCCTGCATATTTTACCTAAACTAAACCAATCAGTATTCCATTATTACATCCATCAAAACATATTTGCACCGTTGAATTTATCTTAATGCTGCCAACGATTTCAAGTGTGCACAATATCCCCCCGTATATTCAATAAACATTTCCCAATCTTCTTTAAACATATTTTCTTCTTATTCTCATATTCTACCAGTTAGATCTGCAAGCTGCACATATTCCATCAATTTAAGTTGCCATTCTTCTTTGGTTGGGACCTCGCTCATTTTCCATTTGAGGGCTAACAAAACATGGGCTCCAGTAGTTGCATACGTAAATAACCTTTTTGGACACCTGGGAATATCCATCTGAATTATCCCCAACAGAAAAGACTCTGGTTTCTTGGGGGAAAGTACTTTTTAACATTTTTTCCAATTCATTATAAATCATTTCCCAATACCCTTTTACCCTTTTACTGGTCCACCACATATGAAAGAACCTTCCCTTAGTCTCATTGCATCTCCAGCACTTACCTGATTCAGTCTTAGACATCTTAGCAAGTCTACTCAGAGTTAATGTTAAGTTGTGGGTGAACATATCAGACGACACAGCGATTCTTCAAACAGCTCTTGTTTATTCAGAGGCCAGAACAGAACTGAGCTGAAGGGCTCAGTCAGCCTGCTTATATAGAGCTCCAGTACAACGTTACTGTAGCAACTTTCTAAAACTATCCAATCACTGAACGTCACTTTCGATCCTTCATTTGCATAACTATCTACAGTATCCCCCTGCTGGCCCAGGGTGAGAACTTCAGTACATAACAGTTAAGTACCATCTGTGAATCATTTTCAAGTAGTTCTCCTTCAAGGAATACCATGTAAACTTCAGATCGTTCCCTTGAGGGAACCTCTGAGCCTTAAAGGGCCACACCTCTGGCCTGACAACGGTCACTCCTTCGCTTCTCCTGGCACAGCCAGGCTGGTGGTGTGCGAGTTGTGGCTTCCCTTTGTTGTTGTTGTTGTTTAGTCGTTTAGTCGTGTCCGACTCTTCATGACCCCATGGACCAGAGCACGCCAGGCACTCCTGTCTTCCACTGCCTCCCGCAGTTTGGTCAAACTCATGCTGGTAGCTTCGAGAACACTGTCCAACCATCTCGCCCTATGTCATCCCCTTCTCCTTATGCCCTCCATCTTTCCCAACATCAGGGTCTTTTCCAGGGAGACTTCTCTTCTCAGGAGGTGGCCAAAGTCTTGGAGCCTCAGCTTCAGGATCTGTCCTTCCAGTGAGCACTCAGGGCTGATTTCCTTCAGAATGGAGAGGTTTGATCTTCTTGCAGTCCATGGGACTCTCAAGAGTCTCCTCCAGCACCAGAATTCAAAAGCAATCAATTCTTCGGTGATCAGCCTTCTTTATGGTCCAGCTCTCACTTCCATACATCACTACTGGGAAAACCGTAGATTTAACTATATGGACCGTTGTTGGCAAGGTGATGTCTCTGCTTTTTAAGATGTTGTCTAGGTTTGCCATCGCCTTTCTCCCAAGGAGCAGGTGTCCTTTAATTTCGTGACTGCTGTCACCGTCAAGTGTGGCTCCCCTACTCCAAACCATCTTGTGTGTGATCCTTGTCCCTTTATAGAGATCTCGTAGGCTCTCTTGCCGCTGGGTGTGTTCCTTTGCTCCCACACTCTCCCTCGATGGCATGCTCAACAAATCTTCCTTTGATAGCACTAAAGGAAGAGAGATCTCTTTGAAAGGCTCCCGGAATTAAAGATGTTTCAATAGATTTCATGGTAAATTGCCCATGAAAATGCTGGAGGAAAACCTCACCTGATGAGGAAAGATGGAAAGGGTGCAGGGATTGGCGATGATCTATCTATGAGGAAAGTGTCCAAAAAAAAAAAAAAAAGTAAGAGTCTTGATGTTAATATATATAAATAAGGAATGCCGCTTCCCTTCTGATTATCCCAGAAGCACCTCTTAAAAGGCGGAACAATAGGCAGAGGTGGTTTTCAAAATGACAGACAATAGGACGGAAGATAATATATTTAAAACCCATATCAGTTGTTAACAGACCATAAAAACGCTGGTACATTAATCTGGGGCTGTCTGTCACTGAGGCACAGAACAGCTTTTGTTGTTTTATAGTTTCATTCCTGCGGGCGCCGCTTGACACTTTCACAAACACATCTCAATTTATTTTGGGGGAGGGAAAGAACAAATAGAAATATTGAATCCCTGACTACCAGCGGGCGCTTTCTTTCCTCCAACACCCACCTTGCAAAAGCAGGAGGACTTTTTCTTTTATGGGTGTGACCAGGCCAATGTTTTCCACTGTTTCGCGGGATCTGAAAGCCCCAAGACCCTGAAGGATGAAGCAAAGGAGGGGAATAAGAAGACATCTCCTGGAAGACCTCCTGGAAGACCTATCCAAGTGCAGTATCCAAATTTATTTATTTATTGCATTTGTACAAGGTTCTTCCCCTCCTCACAACCCCCCTGTGAGGTAGGTCAGGCTTCGTGGCTGAGTGAGGATTCGAACCGTGGTCTCCCAGGTACTGGTCCAACACACTAACCACGACACCACGCTGACTGTCCCCACAGATTGAAATTGAAATACTTTATTGTCACTTGTACAACTTGTATACAGTGAGATTACACGAGCACCCCCCACTCATCTCTCTTAGTCTTAATTCCCCTCGTTTACTGACGCACACCCACCAAACCCGAAAGTCAGTTGCCCTGTTGTTATCTTTTCATTCAGCAGCCTAACAGCCCACGGATAGAAGCTGTTCTTTACCCTGTTGGCGCAACTAATCCTGCTTCTATATCTTCTGCCCAAGGGCAGGAGATCAAGAAAGTGCCGGCCAGGGTGTGAATCATCCCTGAGAATTTCCCTCACTCTCCTGAGGCAACGTTCTTCCACAATTTCATCCAGGGGATTCATGGGACAGCCCATAGTATCTTGTGCTGTATTCACCACCCTCTGTAGGCACTTCCTATCAGTTGATGTCAAACCAGCGTCCTACACCGTGATCCAGTAAGAAAGAACACTTCCTACTGTGGACCAGTAGAAGGAGATCATCAAATGTTGATTGACATCGTTCTTCCGCAATGCTCTGAGGAGATGGAGTCTCTGTTGGGCTCTCTTTACCACCTGGGTTGTATTGATTTTCCAAGTAAGGTCTTCACTGAGATAAAGATGCCCCTCAGCTGGACATTGACTTCTGTTCTCCACCAGCTGGTCTACTTTAGGGGCGGGAAACAGCCATCACAACTAGCAACCAATGGTGTTATTATTTATTACAATCATTATTTAATGTTTTTATACCCTGCCTTTGAGAGTTGGGATTCAAGGCAGCTTACAACATTTAAAAGCATCGTTGTGAACTACAAACTGGTTAAAAACCAAGGCTGACCCACCCATGACGCAAGATGAGGTGTCAGGATCCATAGGGACAGCAGTTCCTGATGCTGATCTTTTTCTCCCTTGTTCCTGACGTAGATCTTCCCTGGTGGCTGAGAGGGCACCATTTAGGGGTTTGCCTCGGGTATCAAAATGTATTGGGGCAGCCCTGTTTAAGACAATACAGTGGTACCTTGGGTTAAGAACTTAATTCCTTCCAGAGGTCTGTTCTTAACCTGAAGCACCACTTTAGCTAATGGGACCTCCTGCTGCCACTGCTGCGCGATTTCTTTTCTCATCCTGAAGCAAAGTTCTTAACCCGAGGTACTATTTCTGGGTTAGTGGAGTCTGTAACCTGAAGCGTATGTAACCTGAAGCATATGTAACCCGAGGGTACCACTGTAGTTAAAATACATAAAAACACATTGAAAGCCATCAATTAAAGCACAGCCTGCCTTGAGATCAATGTTGCCTGCACCTTAGTTTCCAAAGGCCTGTCTGAACAGGAAGGCCTTGCCTGCCATCAGAAGGATTACAAGGAAGGAGCCAGGCTGACCTCTCCTGGGAGGGAATCCCACCATATGGGAGCAGCCACAGAAAAGGCTCTGTCTCTCACCTCACCACCAGCTGCGCCTGGGACCAAGAGAAGGTGCTCACCTGAGGATCTTGGCAACTGGGTAGCTTCGTATATGAAGATGTGATATTTCAGGTAGCCTGGGGCCCAAGCTATATTAATATCCTCCAGTTTTCTAACCCCCTTTTCTAACCATGTTCATAGCCATCAGAACACTGTTGCTGTTGATGCAGCCTACAACAGCATTGTGCTAGAGGAACAAAAGCATCTCTGTCCACTTTTTCCCCTGTGTTATTTCATATACTTCTTGTACCCCTGTACAGTGGTACCTCGGGTTAAGAACTTAATTCATTCTGGAGGTCCATTCTTAACCTGAAACTGTTCTTAAGCTAAGGTACCACTTTAGCTAATGGGGCCTCCCGCTGCCGCCGCCGCACAATTTCTGTTCTCACCCTTAAGCAAAGTTCTTAACCCGAGGTACTATTTCTGGGCTAGCGGAGTCTGTAACCTGAAGCGTGTCAGGAGCCGGGCCCTGTGACCAGTAGGCAGTGGAGTAGCGTGGGTTGTCAGCACCCGGGGCAAGGCAAGTAATTTGCGCCCCCTAACCCGTGGATTTGCGCCCCCTAACCCGTGGATTTGCCCTAACCCCAGATGTTGCACCCGGTGCGGCCGGCCCCCCTTGCACCCCCCACGCTACGCCACTGCCAGTAGGACTTTGCAGGACTGGGGCCTTCCTAAGTTTGTTCTGGAGAGGCAAGGCGCGGCCACACAGGTGAGGCCGCTTGGTAACTCACTGCACCTGGTGGCAAGAGCCAGGAAGGGATATAAGGTCAGCATTTCCCTTCAGCTCTTTGCCACAGCAACACGCTTCCTGCCTTGCTGCATCTAGCTCCTTGACTCCTTGCTTCTTGATCCTCGGACCCCTGACTTTGTGACTCCTT